>CATKHJ010753203.1:0-14308 GCA_949750685.1 Vernicia montana
CTTAAACAAATGTCACAATGGAATAAAAGAAGCACAAAAATTTAACTAAAAATTAAGACTCCAAAACTGTTCAATCA
Organism: Vernicia montana; assembly: GCA_949750685.1. NCBI lineage: Eukaryota > Viridiplantae > Streptophyta > Magnoliopsida > Malpighiales > Euphorbiaceae > Vernicia > Vernicia montana. Next base: position 78 of record CATKHJ010753203.1, read on the forward strand.
ATTCCTAACACGACTATCAAATCTAATTGTTGATGAGTAATTGAAGTAATTAAGCCAATCATTAACAAGCTATTGTCTTTTTAAATGAAAGTTCATTCATAAAGAGAGTTAAAGTTTGTCATAATATCCCAATTTAATTTGCTAATCTACGGCTAATCATAAACAACCAATCCCCCCCACACTTAAGTAACATATTATCCCCAATGTGTTATTGCCAAAAGCATAAAGGAGAAAGAAAAACTGGTTCAAGCAAGGACAAGAATGACTTGAGTTTTTTCTTTCATGAAAATTAAGATAATACATGCACATAGAGAACTCAGCTTTATTCGTACATGAAATAAAGAAAAACGAGCCTAGCCCAGAATTACAATTTATAAATGCTACCAATTTTTATTCCACCCTAAACCAAGCTAAAACAGATCCTCACTTCTCTTTCCTAGGGCGTCCTCTACCTCTCTCAATAGTTGTAGAAACACCTTCGGTATTTGAAGGCTCAACAATTTTTACTATATTCTCAGCCTCTCTTTCTTCTTTTTCCATTGCTACTATCTCTTCTATAGTGAAAGTGGACTCATTTTCAGCTGGGTAAGCCCTTCTATAAGCATAAAATGTTGTGACTTATTCAGGTGTCATAGCTGGCCTAGGTGGATTTTCAGCTGCACTCTTAGGAGATTTATGGGTAGATGGACCGGTTTCCATCTTATTTTTTGGATTTTCAGAGCTCATTCTAAAAATTTCTCTAAGTGCAAAAGCTATAAAAGTAAAAATGCAGGATAAGATTCACAAAATGAAAACTCTCTCCTTCTTATGCCTAAAATGAATGGTAAACACATGACTATGGGTAAGGAAATGAATGTAGGTTAGTCATGCATTTAACATTTGTACCCATAATTTCTACATGATATAATGAATGTAATGAAAAAGAAAATAAGTAGAACAGAAAACCATTAAAACAGAATTGTCTAACATAATTAAAAATAACAATAAGTAGATTAAAAAAAACATAAGTCAATCATAAATTAAAATAAATGAAAGTTATTGGTCCTCATCTGTGGGGTTAATGGAGTCATCAACTCCAACAAACTCATCATCATCAGCTGTAGGGAAAGGTGGTGGGGGCGATAGTGGCTGTATGGGAGGGACGAATCCCGACTGCCAGAAGAATTCCATCATGGAGTTCTCCATCCATCTTCTGTGCATTGCCTCTCGCTCAATGGTCCGCTGTTGTTGCTTCAGTAGGGTCATCATTTTTTTTTCTGCAGTGTATGAATCTGCTGCTGATGATGATCAAGTCTCCCTACCTTACTCTCCATTCGACACAATTGATGCTCCAAATCTGACATTTTTTGATCCTCATCCTCGGTGTCTCCTATAGAATGCACCCAATCCCAGTACATCGATGTCAAAAAAATAAAAGGTGGAGGAGCAGAAGTGGTGGTGCCTGAAGATCCTGAAATATCAGATGAAGGTGGATCAATAGCATCAGGTGCGGATGGTGGAGGTAGGGCACCTCGGATAACATAACCGTCCCCCTCAACCTGTAGAACGCCCATCTTACGAAAGGTCAATAGCCCGAGAGGACTCGGCATCCCATCCACCATCATTGGAGGAAGAGAATTAAATACCCCTAATGACTTGTCCAGCCTAGTCACATACATGCCGCCAAAAAGACCACCTCTTGAACCTTTCCTAGCTTCAGAATACAAATAATGGATGAGTGCATATGCCACAATGCACCTCCGGTGGCTGTGGATACAACGTAAAAAGAACAGATCCCGTAAACCAACCACCCCTGTACTGTCTCAGCACCCGGCAATAGAATAAGCAATCAAGTTATGGATGAACCTTAGGCTAACCAAGGCCAAGTGCGATGCTTTGGAACTGGTGGCTGTATAATTGAAGGTACTTGTAGTGAGATCATTCCAAGCACTGTACGGTTCTGTTACTGTTTCTGTAAAATCAACTACAACATCTTTGTATTCTTGGGTGTCTATTTCCAATTTCGAATATAGCCCCATCTGAACTCCAAACTCATTGATGCTCATTTGAAAGTTCGTAGTTCCTAATCGGAATTGGATGACCCTTTGGTCCGACCAGCTCACCTTTTTCTTGTCTAACTGAAGTGTGCAAAAGAATTCAAGGGTGAGCTCCCGATAAGCTACTTCGGAAATATCATAAAATTCCTTCCAACCAGGCTGATCAAAGTACTGATGAAGTTCTGCAGATAAACCGACCGCATCCATAGCTGACCAATCAATTACCCTATTGGGCTCAAATGATTTGTTTGCCAAAACGGCAAACCTCTGTCGGGCTTTAGCTTCGGTGAATTGTATGCACGGATGATTGGCGAAGAATGTAGTTGCTGGAGCTGCTGCAGGTGGCGGTGGTGGTGCACTGCTAGCTGCATCCCTTCATCTTTTTGAGGGTGTCGGTGCACGGGACGGAGTTGTAGGTACCCGATGTGGAGGCATCCTACAAGACAAGTAACACAAGCAACACAAACAAAACACAACCAAAAATAGTGGAGAAGATTAGAGCAGATGAAAAGAACTCAAAATTCAGGTGGCATAACGACCGAAAATAGATGAATAACAATAATCAAATTATTTACCCAAGATGCATTCTCATTCGTAAATCATCAAAACCCACATAAATAATCAATCCATATACTTAACCAAAAATTTCCACCAAAATATACTCAAAGCAATACCCACACACAAAAATTATGTGTAATTTCGAATTCATCCACCCAATCAACCTCAAAAACCCCATACTTCCATAAACTCATCTTTTCCATAAACAATATCCCCAAGTTCCATGACAATCAAAATACTCATGACAAGAATTAAATCAAACTGAACTAGATTATCCATTAAATATATCTTCTGAGACTTGGGTAAATGAGATTAAGGGAAGAAAAACATACCTGAAGTGATTAGTATGGTGAAAAATATCCTCAAACTGCAAATATGCCTTCTAAGCACAAAATTATCCAAGAAATTTGCCAAAAATTACAGCCTTGCAATGAAAATTCCTTGAAGAATGGCTGATGAATGTGATTTAAAGAAGAAAAGAGATAGGATTTGAGAGTTGAAAGAGAAGAAAACGGGTAACAAAAGAAAGAAAAGAGAAAGAGGAGAGTGGCGGTGAGAAGAGAGAGAAAGCTCTCTTTTAAAACTCGCCTACACGCCCAAGTACAAGCTTGTACTTGGGCGTGTATCTCCTGGGTGTTCTAAAAATTTTGGCACACAACCAAGTACAAGGTCTTGTACTTGGGCTGTAAGCCTCGGCCTAAGATCACCATTTTTTTTTTTAATCCAATAACTAGAACATAAACAATTAAATTCAATTAAACATAAACATAAACTGATTCAAAAAAAAAAAATAAACATAAACATAAACAACCAATGAGTTGCCTCCCATTTAGCGCTTCTTCAAACGTCGTATTAGTTGGACGGTAAGGATTGATTTATCAATCCAAAATCCGAAGATGCAAGACTTGCTTGGCATTCTCTATCTCACCTCCATAGTAAAGTTTCAATATATGCCCATTCACTTTGAAATCACCCTTTTTAGGATGAGTAAGCTCGACAGTTCTATAAGGAAAGACTTGTTTCACTATGAACGGTTCTGACCATCTAGATTTTAGTTTACCTGAAAAAAGTCGAACACGAGAATTATATAATAATACCTGATCACCAACATGAAACTCCTTCCTTTGCTTGATGCGAGCATCATGCCACTCCTTAGTTATGTCCTTGTACATTCGGGCATTGTCATAAGCTATCAATCTCCATTCATCCAGCTCATTAACCTGCAAATTCCTCTTTTGGCCTACAAGAGCTAGATCAAGGTTAATCTTTTTAATAGCCCAATATGCTTTATATTCAATTTCAACTGGTAAATGACAAGCTTTTCCATAGACTAACCTATAGGGTATAGTGCCTAAAGGAGTTTTAAATGTAGTTCTATAAGCCCATAGAGTGTCATCTAATTTCTCAGACCAATCCTTCCTAGAACGCTCTATGGTTCTTTTAAGAATTCGCTTTAACTCCCTATTTGTATTCTCCACTTGGCCATTTGTATGAGGATGGTAAGGGGTGGCTAACCGATGTGTAACACCTAATCTTTTAAGTACTTTTTCCAATTGAGTGTTACAAAAGCGAGTCCCTCTATCACTAATCAATGCCTTTGGTGTGCCAAACCTGGAGAATAACTTCTTTAAAAATCTCACTACAACCCTAGCATCATTCCTAGGTAAAGCTTGAGCCTCAACCCATTTTGAAACATAATCAATAGCCACAAGAATGTATTTATTACCAAAAAAAAGTAGGAAAAGGTTCCATGAAGTCAATTCCCCAAACATCAAAAACTTCACAAACAAGAATACCATTTTGAGGCATTTCATCATGAGAAGAGATATTACTTGACCTTTGGCATCGATCACACTCATGTACATAGTAATGACTATCCTTGAATAATGTAAGCCAGTAGAAACCTGATTCAAGAACTTTCTGTGTAGTTCTACTCGGCCTCAAATGTCCTCCAGCTGGCCTTTTATGGCAATGATCCAATATACTCATGGTTTCCGGGTATGCCACGCATCTCCTTATGACCTTATCAACACACATTCGAAACAAGAAAGGATCCTCCCAAAAGTAATATTTTAAATCAGCAAAGAATTTCTTCTTTTGTTGAAATGTGAATTCTTTTGGGATTATCCTAGCAGCAAGGTAATTTGCAAAATCAGCAAACCAAGGTATTTCATATTGAAAAGTACGTACCTTACTTACCATGGCGCACAACTGTTCATCTGGAAAACTATCATTGATCTCTTCTTCTACGAGCTTGTCCAAATGAGGTTTCTCAAGGCGCGAAAGATGATTCTCTGCAAAATTCTCTGCGCCTTTCTTGTCTCGAATTTCCAAATCAAATTCTTGTAGCAACAAAATCCATCTAATCAAACTTGGCTTAGCATCAGTTTTTGATAAGAGATAGCGAAGAGCTGAGTGGTCTGTATACACAACTACTTTCGAAAAAATCAAATAAGATCAAAACTTGTCAAATGTGTATACTATGGCTAGCATTTTTTTTTTTTTTTTTTTTTGTAGTTTTGTAATTCTCTTGAGCATCAGTAAAGGTTTTGCTAGCATAATAAATAAGCTGGAAATGCTTGTCTCTTCTTTGCCCCAAAATCGCACCTACTGCACAGTCACTTGCATCACACATCAACTCAAAGGGCAAATTCCAATCTGGTGCTACCACAATTGGTGCATTAATGAGTTTTTCTTTCAAAGGGTTGAAAACACATAAACACTCATCATCAAATCAGAACTCCACATCCTTCTCAAGTAACTTGGTTAAGGTCTTAGTAATCTTGGAGAAATCCTTAATGAATCTTCTATAAAACTCGGCATGCCCTAGAAAACTCCGAATTGCCTTAACCGAATTGGGTGGTGGAAGTTTCTCAATTGTTTCAATCTTTGCTCGATCCACCTCAATTCCCTTACTTGAGATCTTATGCCCTAAAACTATACCTTCTTGCACCATGAAGTGACATTTTTCCCAATTTAAAACTAGATTGGTTTCTTCACATCGAGCTAGCACTCTCTCTAAATTTGCAAGACAACCTTCAAATGAGTTACCATGTACTGAAAAGTCATCCATGAAAACTTCCATGATATCCTCAACTAGCTCATCAAAAATTACCGTCATACACCTCTAAAAAGTAGCTTGTGCATTACACAATCCAAATGGGATCCTTCGGTATGTAAAATTTCCATAGGGACAAGTGAATGTTGTCTTCTCTTGATCCTCCGAGGCTATAGGAATTTGAAAGTATCCATATAACCCATCTAAGAAACAATAAAATTGATGCCCGGAGAGTCTTTCTAACATTTGATAAATGAAAGGGAGTGGAAAGTGATATTTTCTAGTAGCATCATTCAACTTCCTGTAATCTATACATACCCTCCAGCCCGTGACAGTTCTTGTGGGAATCAGCTCATTATTTTCATTGGTAACTACAGTCATGCCCCCTTTCTTTGTTACCACCTGAACTAGACTCACCTAAGAACTATCTGAAATGGGGTAGATAATTCCTACATCAAGAAGCTTGATCACTTCAACTTTCACTACCTCTTTCATTTTAGGGTTAAGACGCCTTTAAGGTTGCACCACAGGTTTGAATTCTTCTTCCATCAGAATTTTATGAGTGCAGAAAGAAGGACTAATACCCTGGATATCTGCAATTTTCCATGCTATAGTCTTCTTGCGCTTTCCCAAAACCTCCAATAACCTTTCCTTTTGTCCTCTTGACAAATTAGCATTCACAATCACAGGGAACTTAGAATTTTCTGCCAAGAAGGCATACTCTAAATGAGAAGGGAGTTGTTTAAGCTCTAAACTTGGCGGGTCAATAAAAGAAGGCTTCATTCTGTCACCCCTGGGCATCTCAATGTGCTCAAAAGCCTTTCTTCTCCTCAATGATTCGGTGGCCTTAAGATAAGCCACCTGCTAAATAGTCTCAGGTGTCTCAATATCCTTCTGTCCCTGCACAAGACATAACTCTAAAGGATCTTTGTAAATGATGTTGGAAATAAAATTCAAAGTCTCAAGATTAATCACATCATCAAAAGCATCCACATTTTCAAGTGCAAGTGGATATTTCATAGCATTGGATATTTGCAAAATCATCTACTCATCACCTACCCTAAGTATCAATTTACCATCATGTACATCAATAATAGCTCTAGCCATAGCTAGAAATGGTCTACCTAGAATAAGTAACACAACAGCATCTTCATCAATATCCAATATTACAAAATCCATAAGAAATATAAATTCACCAACCTTTACCAACACATCCTCAACTATACCCCTAGGGTAAGTGATAGATCGATCAGCTAATTGAATGCTCATGTGTGTTGGTTTAGGTTCACCCAAACCCAATTTTTTAAATATTTTATAAGGCATAACATTAATGCTAGCCCCCAAATCAGCAAGTGCCTTATTAATCTCCAAACTACCTATAAGACAAGGGATAGTGAAACTCCCTGGATCTTTGAGTTTTTCAAGTAGCTTTTTCTGAATGAGTGCTGAACATTCCTCGGATAGTTGAACCATCGACACCTCCTCAAGTTTCCTTTTGTTGGTGAGCAGCTCCTTAAGGAACTTAGCATACTTCGGCATCTGCGAAAGAGCTTTCACAAAAGGAATATTTATATGCAATTGCTTGAAAAGTTCAAGAAACTTACCGAATTGTTCATCCATTTTGTCCTTCTTCAACCTTGCAGGCTATGGAATCCGTGGTTGGTGCTCCTTAACCAGAGGAGGAGAATTCATTGTCTCTTTCTCTTTTATCTCCTCTTTCTTGGCACCATCATCCTCAACTAACAGTTCCCCATCTTGCTTCTCAGGACTCTTCAATTCCTTCCCACTCCTCAATGTGATAGCCTTGAGTTGCTCTTTAGGATTAGCTTCAGTATTACTGGGCAAACTACCCTGAGATCTCTCAGATAGTGCTCTTGCCATTTGCCTAACCTGATTTTCAAGATTCTGAATGGAAGCCTATTAGATCCTCAGAGCTGTCTCTGTGGTTTGAAATCTAGTTTCTAAAGCTGCAATAAATTTCCCCAACATCTCTTCCAAATTACTCTTCTTCTCCTGCTGAGGCTGGAATCCAGGTGGAGGTCTCACATTGGACTAGTTATTCCAAGCGAAATTTGGATGATTCCTCCAACCAAGATTATAGGTATTGCTATATGGATTATTCTGTTGTCTCGGTGCATTACCTATATAGTCTACTTACTCAGGCTTGGCAAACCTGTTCCCACTCTGACAGTCTTGACTTTGATGTCCTCTCCCACACCATTCACAACACATAACCTGGGCAGGTTTAACTGATAAGGCTAAAGTATCAATCTTTTTATTCATAGCCTCTATTTATGCCGCCAAAGCTACCACAGGATCCACTTCATGAACACCAGCAGACCTGATTCTTCCTTGATCTCGAGTGGGTTGCCATTGATAATTAGTAATGGCCATATCCTCTATTAAATCTCTAGCCTGCTCTGGTGTTTTATTATTAATTGAACCCCCAACAGCTGCATTGATTGCTTGTTTGCTTGCATAATTCAAACCATTATAAAAAGTTTGAACTTGCAACCAAAATGGCAAACCATGGTGTGGACACTTTCTCAACAAATCTTTGAATCTATCCTAAGTGTCATACAAAGTCTCAGCATCACTCTGCATAAATGAAGAGATATCATTCCTCAACTTTGCTGTCTTGGAGGGAGGGAAATATTTCTCCAAGAACTTTTCAGCTAAACCCTCCCAAGTGGTGAAAGTTCCAGCAGCAAATGATTTCAACCATTGTTTAGGTCGATCCTTCAAAGAAAATGGAAACAACCTCAACCTAATCGCATCATCTGAAACTCCATTAATCTTAAATGTATCACAAATTTCCAGGAAATTTACTAGATGTGCATTAGGATCTTCATCAGGAAACCCATCAAATTGACAGGACTGCTGAACCATCTGAATAATATTTAGTTTGATTTTAAAATTATTAGCAGCCATAGTCGGTCTCCTGATGCTAGAATCGGCCCTAGTAAGAGCAGGCCTAGCATAATCTGACATCGTTCTCCCGTCTGCCATTATTTTAGGTTCTCTAAGTCCCTCAATCTCTTCTACCATAGCTTGTTCTCTTTCCTTTAATTTCTTGTGCAGAGTTCTTTCTATTTCAAGATCGAATTCTACCAAGTCAGATGGATTAGCTCTGGTCATACAAGAATTAAGTTACCTGAAAAAACTCAAAACCAAGAGCATAATTTAGAACCAAATCACACAACTAAATCAATAGTCTTTATTTTTTTTGCTAATATTATATAAAAGTTTCCCCGGCAACGGCGCCAAAAATTTGATGGCTGTTTTATACTTCCACTAGGTTTAATAAACTCAAAATCTATTATACCTGGCTCTAGGCAAGTGTACCTATCGTTAAGGTAGTATAGCACAAAAGAGGTAAATTCCACAAGGAAACTATATAACTATCAGCTCAAATATTAACTATTGTCTAGTTAACCAAATCTCGATGAAAACTAAAATTAAATTAAAACTGAAAACAAATTGAATGATAATAATTAATTGCAGTAAATTGGCTAAATCAAAGAGAATTAATTAATGATCATATATCTAGATGGAGACTTCCCCTAGTTCTTCATGTATTTCATAAATAATGAGATCAATCAATCAAATAATGAATTAAGTTGACAATCCTAAAATTAGAATTAAACCTTTCTCAAGTGATTAATCCCCTATTTCCTAAGCAAGTTGAATAGAATCTCTTCTTATTCAATTGGTTAGGCTAAGCATTAAGAACAAGAAATTAAAGCCAAAGGATTTTGTAGATCTATCTCTAGTATCCCAAGCAACCCCCAATATTCATAAGTGACCAAATCAAATCAAGAGTATCTCTACACCTTAATAAGAAATCAAGAATCAAATCAACAAGCTAGCAATAGACAATCAGATTTTATCATTATAAATCATGAATATAATTCAATCCAGATATGATTTGATTGAAAACTCAATTATTTAATCCATACAATCAAAACTAGGGTTCATCCCATCTAGATAAATAAAGTTTAGTTCATGGTAAATCTAAAGAATAATGAATAAAAAAGGAAGAAAAGAGATTTCAAACAATCCATTCAAAAGTATTAAGAATTCTTTCTTCAATCTGGAATCACTCCTTCAAATCCACTTGGATTTTGTTCTTCACCTTGATTTTTAGCTCTGATCTCCCCTCCTTTCTTCAGAAATTCTCCAGGTATATAAAACCCTATCAAACACTCTAGCCATCCACTTTCTCTCTTCAAAACGTCTCTTAAAATCTACTCTGGCTCGTGTACACGCCCAGGAATAAGCCCTTATTCCTGGGCGTGTAAGCTACTGTCCGTTTCTGAGATTAATTCTATGCAGGGGCAGCTACACACCCAGGAATAAGGGCTTATCCCTGGGTATGTAAGCTACTGGAGTTTTGTTCTTCTGCTCATAATTTTCCAATTTTGCTCCTTATCATTGCACTTTCCATACAAATCAAACCAATGGTCCCCGAATCAACTTAATCACCCAAAATATACTGATAATACACTCAACAAACAAATTAAACTCAATTTAAAGACAAAATTCAATAAGAACAAGGAATAAAATCTAATTAAATGTGCACTTATCATTAGCATAATTGGATAGTAGTAGTATACTAAAATCACCAATTAAACTTTTGATAATATGAAATATATTTTCCCATTAATCAAATTTCGGCCAATATAAGGAATTTTCCTAGTTATTGAGTATGATAACTAGACTTAAATGTTTACTTGAATTGTTGCAATGTGTATTATGTGAATGGAAATTCAATTGAAAATGATTGATAATCATGAAAGGAATTTACCCTAATAGTATTCGGCCTTAATGGCCATAATGTTAAAATAATATTCGAACTAATGTTACATGATTGAATTATATTGCGATTGATTGATTTGATAAAAACATGATTGTGTTACTAGTTAAAGAAGTTATAGATGTTAGTTAGTGGTCATCACTCCTAATGTGACATAAGTTGGTATATGGATTGTAGAATCTAAAAATAAAAGAAAGGACAAGGAGAACTCTCCCGAGTGCAAGGATCATTCATTATGTCTCTGTTGAACTGTGATTAGGAGCTAAGGATTTTAAGGTGAGTATCTAATAATATGGTATTTCATGTAATTTCTTTACCAAGACCACTATAGAATTGAAACCTTCATTAATGCTCAGTTTATTGAAAACCAACTGTTTCCTAAACATAAAATGTTTCATTGACATTTGTAGTTGCTAAGGCCTTCGGCCTATTCCAAGACTAAATGTTCTTGTTTATTGAATATCTTATTGGCATTATCCAATTGTATATATTTTGAATCAAACTATATAATATCGATCTTATAAATTCTATAAAGCATAAGTCCCTATCTGATGTGGGGTACACATAAGACCTTGTGCGCATGGTAAGCCTGCGGATAGGGAAAGCATATCCGAACCCTAGTTAGGAAGGGTGGTCCTAGCCATAAAACCTGATAAATCTTATGTTACTGTTCTTATGAGTGAGCAAGGCTTAGATCGCCACTCTTATTTTACATGTGGGAGACACTCCATCTCTAAAATTTTGATTTCTGCTAAATAATTATGGTTACCCTGTTACCCTGATTCCATTCAAATATATTACTTTAAGTGGTCTCATTTTTTAATTTAATTTCCATAATGATATTGTTGAAATCTAAATTGTACCCTTAACCGCATCTAATATTATATTATTACTTACTCACTGAGCTAGTTTCATTCCTTAGTTATTTATTTTTTTTTCAAGTGCGATAGAAGAATCAACAAGGTAATTCTAAAGTCTTGATCCTCCACTTGGGATTACCTTACTGCGGTACATATATATACATATATTTTGTGATCATAATGAGCATATAATTTGAAAGTTGAATTAGAGCTCCATGAACATTGTGGTCGTAGTATTGTTAATATATGAATCTACTAATTGTATGGTTTGTAAATATTTAAAGTCAATATGGCGTGAATAAGGATTGAATGAATGAATGTAAGCATGATATTAATTAATCAAACTAGAACTGAAAAGTAACTAAACAGTATATGTTAAGTATACTTTTGGTATATTTTTTGTAAATTAATAGTATATGTGAAGTATATTTTGAGTATCTGATACTGTCATTCAGGCTATGATTCTGGGTAATAGTTTATAATCGTATGGTATGAGTTGGAATAACTATAAGGGGTTCTACGGGTTTAGGTGACTTTATGTCTCCCTATGCCCTAGGACCGTCACACTCCAGGGGTGGGTATGACAAGATTGGTATTAGAGCATAAGTTTAGTCTAGTAGAGACTATAGGCGTATATGTAAGAATTGAGTTAAGTAAGATGTACCATGGAGCATAGGATTCCTAATTGTTTTTGAAGTTTATCATTAAGATAGATCTGCGTTAATGACATATTTGTTTGCTTACTCCTTTCAAATTGTTATATGTATATGTGTATAATGTGAAATGAAATGCTATTATATAATTGCTTATAGATATTGTTGTTGTCTTGTACTAACTGTGATGCATAGATGCCGCCAAAGCAAAAGCATCCGCTGGATAGAATGATGCCTGATTTGCATTCTAGTTTGGGAGAGAGGGAGTGTAACATGGATTCGGTAGAAGAGAAAGAACCTCAATGGGCTGTGGAGTTGAAAATGAGAGTAAGACAATTAGAAGAAGAACAAGTGGCCCTCAAAGAAGAATGTAGACTTAAAGAGATAAAACATAGCATTGTGGAGAAGATATCATGAAGTTAAAGGTGATATGATGTGGCTTAGAAGACAATATGAGAGATGGTGGGAGATGAATATGGGAGGCTCGAGTAGGAATATTTTTAGACCTTTACCATATATATGTATGGCTTGTGGAGGAGAGAGTCGGCTTTTTGCTTCCGTCTGAGCAGGTCTCTCATTTCCTCCCCAAATCCATTCCTAACTTTTAGACCCAGTTGCAGTAGCTTCGGATCCTCAGATGTGCTTAAATTAAATTCATATAAATTTGATGTATTGATATCATAAATATGCATATATGAATCTAATTTATGAATGCTACCATTAGGAAAAACATTAAACAAGTAAGCAAAATTGAACTTCATTTCATTAACAAAATCAAAATCAAAGTTCTTGGCGTCTATCACGTCGTTGGTTACATCAGAGAAAACAAAATTCATAGCCTCGTCGTCTTAAGCTTTGGCTTCTGACTCTTTGCTTTGAAACAGGCCCTAGATGTCTTCAACCAGGTCTTCGACATTAACCTCTACAACAGCTTTTCCTTTCTGATTCGCCCCCAAACTCTTGAAATCCACTCAGTGCATCACATGAGCAAAGATCTCAAACACAGGCAACTTCATTCCATTAATTAGTATAGGCTCAGGGAATCCATAGTAAGGGTAAGATTCCATCTCCTTGACAAATCTCCCATTCATATCTATGCGATCCATAGTGTCCTTCGGTGGGTTCTCAACATCATAACCCAGTCCGAATTTAGTAGTCTATTTTTTGAAGTCAATAGCCTCGGGCACGCCTTGGTTGTTCTTGCCTAACCCCATTCCAAGAAATAAATTATGAGACTTTAGGATCCCTACCACCTTGGGGTTCATCCAATCCTCATAAATACCATAGACTTGAAACCCAATCATAGGAGGCCTCTTATCAAGGTCTAGCTTTAGCATTGCTATAATTTTATCACTTACAGCACAGACAGTTCTAATTCCATCCTTAAATCGAAACTTGATCTTCTGGTGGAGAGTAGATGGTACCCCACCTAGTGGATGAAACTAAGGATGACACAACAATAATGCAAAGGTGAGAGGCATGTTCAGCACAGTAAACTCATCCACAGATTCAATGTCCCCCACCTTAACCACAATTTTGAAGGTTCTTTCGACTGTCCTTTTTGAATTATCATAAGCCCTGATTACTAAATATGAAGCCATCAAATCTTTGGTTGTCATTCTCAACTTCGGCAGAACCCTTAAAGGACAAACATTGATGGCAGATCCATCATCAACCATAGCTCTAGCTATCTTCATGCCTTTGACCTCTACCCTGATAATCAAAGGCTTGGCATGATCCTTCCCTTCTGCAGGTAGCTCCTGTTAGAGTATATGCCCTAAAACTGTATATATATATTATGTAAACGTAAAACAACATCTTAATTAATGGCAGTAAATATATATTTCTTTATGAATGAAAATGTTTCATTGCATTAAATATATATTTGTAGTCCATTAGTATTTTGTAAGAGAATCTATTCTCAAGTAATGAGAATATGGATGACAGATCGCTCCCAAACAAATACTTTAAATGTTCATGGTCATAGGAATAATGACTAGGCATCATTAATTTTGGAAGACCATCACCTTTGTTTATATTCTATAATCAGTATGTGATACTTATGATTATAGAGGCAGTGAGCATCATGTTGCTTGACAAATGTTATCAATATAAACATGTGGATATTCATGTGATGAATGATTGAACTGTGACGTTAGATGATGATAGCATGGAGTTTTATTGCTAGTCAATAAATCATCATCTAGGTCATAATTGTACATATAGTCCTTTGACTTGAGGGACACTGTA
>CATKHJ010753219.1:0-11697 GCA_949750685.1 Vernicia montana
CCCCCCCCCCCCCCCCCAAAAAAAAAAAAAAAAAAAAACCAAATGCATCTCTTTCGCTTAACTTTTTTTTAATTGTTAGACAGCAGTATCATTTGATGATGCATTATCAACTGTAATGCACATCACCTTGCTAATCCCCCACTCTTCTATGCAAAAATCTATTGCATTCCCTATGTTTACACCCTTATGACTCTTAATGATACAAAAATTTAAAATCTGTTTATGCATATTCCATTCATTGTCAATAAAATGTGCAGTCAAGCACAAATATGACAAGTTTTGAATACTTGTCTAAGTGTTTGTTGTCAAAGAAACTCTTTAACAGTTATTGACAATGAATGCTTTTAATTTTTTTTTCATGAACAAATAGTTTATAACAGTCCCTAAGCAATTGTTAACCTAAATGGATAACAAACTGTTGCCATAAATTCCCTGAACCCTTCTCTCTCAACAAACCTAAAAGCTAACTCATCTTTTATTATCATTCTGACTAATGCATCCCTAATGCATTGTTGGTCAAATTTCCAACAAGCCAGTTGCTTATTCCCAAAATTCCCTTTAGTAAAAGTCAGAGTACTCTGACTCTTATCTTTCCCATTCTTATGTGCCTCCATTAATTCCTTTTTATCTGAAAATTTTTTACAAGTTTCCCTAAGATGTTTCCAAAGGCCAGAAGTGCCTTGGTCACTTTTACCCTGATAATCCCTCTCATACCAAACATATTCTGCCCTACCAGTTTCATTACCCTCACTATCATATAATTTCTCAAAATGCAACCACACTCCTGATCTAGACCTCTTATTACTATGTGTTTGAGTTGTAGATTCAGGTTTATTACCTTCTGTTTGCTCAAATGAATCAATATTCATTTGATTATCATCCACAAAGCCACTGACTTCAATTGCAGGTGCAGTAATGTTAGCTGGAGAAGAAATTGAATCAGTAGTAATGGTTGGCAAGGAAGGGGTTTGTCTTATTGGTTGCTTTCCTCCATTCCCTTTTCCCATACCACTTACACCATTACCACCACCACCTCTACCTCTTCCTTGTCTCACCATTTCCTGTAAACACAAATTAAGTTCCCATTAATTTGATTCACAAACCCAAATATCATTAAATAATATATACAAATCAAAGAATTAAATAAAGCAATAATAAATTAGTCCTTTTCATTTAATTCCAAAACTAAATACATATTGTAATAATGTAATACTATTTTAAATAACATATTAATCACTAATAAATACTTTAATACTCAATAACAATAACACAATTAGAATGAGACATAATACAATATTCAAACAAAAAATTGAAGGACCCATGACCTTTACATTTTCTGCCTTCTGCTTTTAGTAACTTCATCAACAAACCAATCATAATATCATTATTATTATTGTTCATACTATTAGTTATGTTATGCACATCAAAATCTTGTACAGTTGGTTCCCAAAATTTAAAATAACCACAACTATCACAATGAAAATATAATTTGTTGGGGTTGGATGCAGACTCAGAAATTCTAACTAAAGCCTTCCTCCTACAATGGCACCACTGATTTCTAAACTTAATCCAATTCCCATTAATTTAAGAGCCTCCCCTATTAGAAGTTGACCTCCTTGACCTTGAAGAACTAACTTCCATTTCTTATTTATACTTGACTCACTATTTAGTATTTAAGAGCTGCTTAATGTCTGCATTCTAGACTTTTTATTCTACTGATAAGTTTATAAATAAGAGTTGGTCTGTATTTATAGACTAAAGGTTACTATTTGTCCACTATGAGTCAGTAAAAAAAAATGATCGTTGGTTACATAGTATCCTAAGTACCAACGGTCATAATTTTTGATAAATTAGACAAAAACCCTAATTCAATCACACAATAACCCCAATTTCAAATTTAATTACAGAAACCCCAAATCAATTAGACCAAACACCTAAATTTATATTCAATTACAGAAAATCCCAATTAATTAGAAAAAAACACTAATTTTAATTTCAATTAGAGAAACCCCGATTAATTACACAAAACCCCTAATTTTGAAATCAATTACAAAAACCCTAATTCAATTAGACAGAAACCCCAATTTCAATTTTAATTACATAAATCCCAAATCAATTAGACCAAACACCTAAATTTATATTCAATTACAAAAAATCCCAATTAATTAGAAGAAAATCCTAATTTTAATTTCAATTAGAGAAACCCCCAATTAATTACACAAAACCACTAATTTCAAAATCAATTACAAAAACCCTAATCCAATTAGACAAAAAACCCAATTTCAATTTTAATTACATAAACCCCAAATCGATTAGACCAATAACCTAAATTTAAATTAAATTACAGAAACCCCTAAATAGTAAACCAAATATCACTTTGCATGCAATTATATAGTTAATAAAAAATATACTGACCTCTTAATTTAATTTATCTTTGGATCTGCTTATTTTTTTATCTCAAGAATGCTTTATTTTGTCTCAGATATGTTTGATCCGCTTTGATTGGTGATTTCTCTTTCTTATTTTTCATGATCTATATGACAAAAAATAATTTCTAAAAGAGAGATCGACTGTAATAAAAAATCCTAGAGATTGATTACAAAAGAGTGAAGGAGAACCAATTGATTACAGATAAAAGAGTGAAGAAGAGATTGACTGTAACAAATCAATTACAAAAGAGTGAAGGAGATCCAATTGATTATAGACAAAAGAGTGAAGGAGAGATCGAGTGTAACAGATCCAAACAGAAGAGTTAAGGAGATCCAGATTAAGAGATCACAAAGAGAAATTGAAGGATGAGATTGGTGAAGAGAGGTATAGATCTAGAGAGATTAGAAAAGGTTTCTCTCTCTTGTGGCGATTTTGGTTGAGAACCACATAAAATAAAGAACACAAAATAGATATTTGAGTACAGAGCATATAGAATGGATAGAATGGAGAGAGACGAGCATATCCAGAGAGATGATAGAAGCTTTCTCTCTCTGGCGGCGATTTTGGGTGGATTAGGGTTACAATAACCAGAGAGAAGACTAAAGAGAGAGAAGCAAAATACAAAATGATTTAGAATTTTCTCTCTCTGGCGACAGTATTACTGATTCAAGTAAATTAGGGTCTGGAAGCATGCCAGCCACGTGTCTCTTTCTTTTTAATTTATTATTATTATTATTATTATTATTATTATTATTATTATTATTATTATTATTATTATTATTATTATTATTATTATAATTATTAATGGGCTCAGCTTAACATTTAGCTATGGAAAATTGGGCTTAATCATAATGGGCTTAGTTCGGTTTGGTTTCAAGTATTTTGATTCGGTTTGATTTCAGTTCGATTCGGTTCGATTATCGATCCGGTTACACATTTATCCCCGGTACCGTACCGAATTACTACTGTTGGTTCGATTCGATTCGAGTACTGTCTCGGGGATCAGAGATTTTTATTTTACAGTTCTTTTTTGGTTCGGATATTCAGTTCGATTCGAGTATCCCGAGAACCGTGAACAACCCTAATGTTAACCATCCTTAACTATAATGCTTGGTGATAAAGGTAGTCAAAGTGCTTCCATGTTCCATCAAACTCAAAGCAGTCATTTTACACTTAGATGCATATTTTTTTTTTTTTCCAGAGATGATCAATAGTAGTAGGGAAACCCTAGTTGAATCGATTTTCTCTCAAGCAGACCTAGCTAACTACTATATATATATATTGATAATGGACAAAATATACCGAACAAAATTAAGCTATAATAGGTTGGGCTCAGCTACCCAAAAGTCTAATATTGGAAGATCAGGGTCAATGTTATCATTAATCAGGTTCCTAGTTAGAAGCTGAAATATGTAAATTATCATCCTAATCCGACTCATTCTAGGAATTCATACTCAATCTACATAAAGACTCACAACTTATAAATACTCCAAAAATCAACCTTCACAGGTATGAGAAAAAAAAGTTTAAAAAACTCTCTCTTTACATTATCTTTCAAACTATTACTGACTTAGGCATCGAAGGCTCTCTCAGAGGTCAGCCCTTGGGAACCCATGAACTGTTTTCTTCTTTGACCTCAGGTTCTACTTTTTCGAGGAATTATCCATCATCAATACCGAGTGATTTGGAATTCATCATATATATTCCAAAATAGTTTGATTAGAATGTAGCATGCTTTATCATTTTTTTTAATGTAATTAATTGTAATATTAACACATACTTCAAGTTCAACCCCGTAGGTGCACCAAACAAATGTATTGTCAAAGCTCATGCAATTAACTTCTCATTACTAAATTTGCAAATGAATCTTTATAAAGTTTGCTTAGTTTATAATTTGGCTAAATTAAAACTTGTTTAAGCTCGTTTATGTCCTAATTCACATTTTTCACAAGTCATGCAAAAATTAGAGCAAAGAATTTTGAAATAAGATAGCCGCATTATGTAATGGATTAGGAAGAAAAATTATATATATATATATATATGTACCATGCATAATGAAGTGATTTATCAGGGGTTAAATAATGTATACAACTTCTAATTTTTAATTAGGAATAAATTTAAATTACACACTCAAATAGTAACCATTCTAAATCTGAATTAATTTATGTTTCAAAAAAAAAAAAACTCTGTATTAATTTACAAAACATTACAACTGAATATCAGATGCTAACTAACAATCATAACTAAGCATTATTTTCAAATGCTATTGAGAATCTAAGTATCAAATACTAGCTCTCAACTACTCATCTAAACAAAATGCTTATCAGATAGTATATTTATATTTACTATTAATAAAGAGTGTGTGACTATCAAGATTTGAATAAAAATTGAATTGAACATCTTATATACGTTATAAAACTGGAAAAAACAGATACATTATCAAGATTTGAATCCAACGTTTTACGTTATAAAGCCGGGAAAAAAACCCTTAACATCGTTGTAATGCTTGCAAAAGAATAATAAAAATTTATACATAGACAAAAGTGAAAATTTTTTAATAATACAATTATCTTTCTTGTGTGTCATGTGGCAAAGAGTACATTATATTAATCTCTATACATCGCAAAATCTTCATTGAAGGCAAGTCAACTACTCAACTAATAAACTACACGTTCAATTCAAAGGCTCCAATTCCGTAACCAACTGCACCTCTGTTTTGAACAGAAGAACAGACACTGGTTCAATAGTGAAATATAAGAACCCACTCGGTGAGTGAGTCACGAACGATCCAAAACTCGTCCCTACTACACAATGCCATGCTGGTCCATACGCGGTGTCAAATTCCTTTCAAAGAAAAAAAAAAAAAAAAAACACCAAATCAGTTTTAAGTCAGCTACACTCGAAACCATTTTGATCTTGAAATAAAAACGATATGTATAATGTAAATTAGTCAAGCTATTTGTGAGTTGTGCTGTGGTGTCCCTCTCACATGGAATGACCCACACGCAATGAAAAAAAAGAAAAAAAAAAGTCAGTTTTTTGATATCAATAATTGGTGCTTAATCTTTGGTAGGTGGAGAATACAACCTACCAAAGACTAATCACTCATTTGAAGCCTATATAAAGGCTTGTGTATAACCGTTGTTATATACTAAGATAGAGAGATCACAATTAAAGAGAATAGTGTATATAAGTGAGTGAAAAGAGGTAAGACTTCATTTTAATGAGAGGATTTTGATAATTTTTATCCGTTCAAAAATTATTTTACATTTATTTAATTTTTGTTCACTGTGAGAAATGGTGTACTGGGTTATTGGGTGTTGTGTGAAAGAGAGTTTACAATTTTCTCCGTCCAAAAATTATATTGTGTAACTATAAGAGTTATAGTGAATTATCTCTTGTGAATCGTGGATATAGATTTATTGAGAAATCGAACCACGTAAAATTCTTATTATTTTTGCTGTGGGTTATTTATTAATTTATGCTTTCGTTGTACTTGTGAAATATCCCATAAAATTTTTCAACAAGTGGTATCAAAGTTTCTGGTTTTTATTTTGGGGTAGAGAAAATTTTTATCAGGATTGAAGTGAGACTGTTGTCCGGGACAGTATCATATTTTGGGAAAATAAATATACTGTGAAGAAGAGAAAAATATAAGGAATTTTTTGGTGCAATCCGTTTCGAGAACGAGTGTAAAATCAAAAAATTAAGTGAATAGTAACCGAGTAAAATTTATTTTTGCATGTTACTGTTACAGTAACAGTAAATAATATTAACGTACAGTAATAAGGTACTGTAGTAGGGTACGGTTACTGTTCAGGGGTATTGTAGTAGGGTACGGTTATTGTTCATACAGTACTGTAGAAGAGGTACTATTCACAGAGATCTAAAATAAAAGGATGAGTTTTTCAGATAAAATAGATAGTGCATTTAAATATTCAGCCCCTTTATTTGATGGAAATGGTAATTTTACTCTATGGCAAAGTACTATTCAGGACCTTTTGGTGCAACAAGGAATTGATTAAAATCAGGTTAGTACTTGCCTCACAAGCAAAATTTGAAGTGATTAAGAAGACGTCACTAAAGAAGTTGTGGGACAAATTGGAGGAGATCTGTGCATCAAAGTCACTGACTAATTGACCGGTTGTTCATGAAAATGGAGATGTATTCGCTCAAGATGGAGGAAGGAGGAAACCTCCATGAGTACATCAATAAATTTAATCAGCTAGTGTGTCAACTACTGAATGCTGGTGAAAAAGTTGAAGATGAAGAGTAGGCATTACTCTTACTTGCGTCATTGCCCAAATCCTACAAATCGTTGGTGCAAACAGTGTGTGCTGGAAAAATCACACTGAAATTGATTGAAGTTACAACGGTGTTAAGAGAAAATGATAGAATGATGAGGGGTGAGAGCACTTCAACTGAAAGTAAGGGCATAACACTAGTTGAGAGGAGTGAGAGAGGGAGGAATCAAAATAAAAGAAGAGGTGACCATAAGAATATATCAAAATCTCGGCCGAGAGATTATAGCAATATAGAGTGTTATTATTGTGGAGAGACTGGTCACATACAACATCGCTGCCCGAAACTCAAAGAAGACTTGAAAAGTCTTAAGAAGCTGCAAGAGAAGATGAAGGGTAAACTGAATATTGATGATGATGATTCCTCTAATGTGGTCAAAACCAGTGATGAGTCTGATGATGAATTCCACCTAGTACAAGGTGAAGATGTTGGTAGTTGCTCTGGTGAGAGCAATTCTAACTAGGTGATAGATTCTGCTTCTGATGTGCACATTTGCAGAGACCGAGCTATGTTTGATACTTTACATAGTGATGGAGAATTTAGCTGCATAAATGTGGGAAAAAAATTGAAGCTGAAAATTGAAGGCATTGGGAGAGTTCGCCTGAAAGTCCACAATGGTGCTGTCAAAAATATTTTTAATATGAAATTTGTACTTAATGCAGGAGCAAATATAATTTCACTAGGAGAGCTGACATCGCATAGGTACAAATATGTTGGCAATGGAAAAATATGTAAAGTATATAGAGGAGGTAGCTTGGTAATGCAAGGTAGGAAGAAAGGGAAAAATATTTGCTATCTGGATGGTCATTCCCTTTTGCAGACAAGAAGCAGTAAAGAAAAGAAAACCGAGAAAAATACAAAAGAGTTCAGTTTTCTAAAAAGGTTGAGATATGTGAAATTTTGAAGCATAGTGTTAATTACACATCAAAGGAAAAGGGGGAGTAGGGATGGCGATGGGGCGGGGCGGGAGTACCATCCCCCATCCCCATCCCCACCTTAGCGGGGAATCCCCATCCCCATCACCGCCTTACAAACGGGGACAATTTAGTCCCCATCCCAGCGGATATCCCTGTTCCCCACTTGAATTTTTTTTGTCTTATTTTAATTCAATTTTTTATGCTTTTAAATAGTAAAATTTAATGTATAAAAATTTAAAAATTATACTTTATTTATGTTTAAATTCATAATATATATATAATTGGAGATATTTTGATTATTAGTATTACTTATATATTTTATTAATTTTTTTATACATTACTTTATATATATTTACTTATTAATATATATATAGTATTACTAATATATTTTTTTATATTTATAAAATTCATAAATAATGGTTGAAAAATAAGAATAAATTTATTTAGAAAATGTTAACAGATTCAGACATACAAAGTATCAATAAAACAAAATTAAAATGTAAATACGCCTAATATATTAAAAATGTTCTGCAATTTTATTTAATAAAATATTAAAAAATTCAGAATACATAAAAGTATGGGAGTACTTAAATAAATTTCTTTAGAGTTGTAATGATATGAAAGAATTATAAAAAAAGAGTGATAAAATTAAAAATCCTTATACATGTGTGTGTGTGTATATATATATATATATAAAAGTAATATACTTTTTATATTAAAAATAATTATGTAAATATAATATCGGGTCCCCACGGGGAATAAAATATTAAAAAATTCAGCATACATAAAAGCACGAGAGTACTTAAATAAATTTCTGTAGAGTTGTAATGATGTGAAAGAATTACAAAAAAAAGTTATAAAATTAAAAATCATTATACATGTGTGTGTGTGTGTGTATATATATATATATACTTTTTATATTAAAAATAATTATGTAAATATAATATCGGGTCCCTATGGGGACGGGGATGGAGATCCCCACGGGATGGGAAATACACTCCCCGTCCTCACCCCATTCCCGTCCCCGCTAACGGGGAATAAATTTTCCATAAAATTCGGAGAATTTTCGCCCCGTTCGGAACAAATCCCCACAAGAAACGGGGATTTTTCGCCCCATTGTCATCCCTAAGGGGGAGTCCTATAAACCGGTTCTTAAAAAGACCGTTAAACTTCAGAGTATAGAAGACTCTTGTTCGAGGGGGAACATGAAGAAGACCCATACTCATGGGAAAGACTGACAAAGTTGCAGTAATGATGGAGCCCTCCATGTGATCGGGAGGAGGAGATTTATTGTGGTGTCTCTCTCACATGGAGGGACTCACACGCAATGAAAAAAAAAAAAAGGTCAATTTTTCGGTACCAACAATTGGTGCTTAGTCTTTGGTAGGTGAAGAATACAACCTACCAAAGACTAATCACTCATTTGAAGCCTATATAAAGGCTTGTGTATAACCGTTGTTATATACTAAGATAGAGAGATCACAATTAGAGAGAATTGTGTATGTGAGTGAGTGAAAAGAGGTAAGACTTCTTTTTAGTGAGAGGGTTTTGATAATTTTTATCCGTTCAAAAATTATCCTACATTTCTTTAATCTTTATTCACTGTGAGAAATGATGTACTGGGTTATTGGGTATTGTGTGAGAGAGGGTTTACAATTTTCTCCATCCAAAAATTATATTGTGTAACTATAAGAGTTATAGTAAATTATCCCTTGTGGATCGTGGATGTAGATTTATTGAGAAACCAAATCACGTAAAATTCTTATTGTTTTTACTGTAGGTTATTTATTAATTTCTACTTCCGCTGTGCGTGTGAAATATCTCATAAAATTTCCCAACAAGTTGTTCAATTCAACTCATAAAATATTTAAATTTGATTAAAACCAAATTTAATATTAAATAATAATCCGAATTGGATTAAATATTATAATAGTTCACTTGAGATGCTACAAATGTAACAAAATATTTAAATTTTATATAATCTAAAAAAATAAAAATAAAAATATTTAATATTTAAATAATAATTTATTAATTTAAACTCACATTTAAGTTTATGCAAGTTTTGTTTATTATTAATAAATTTATTTATTTAATTTTTTTTATTAATCATAGAGTCGAATTCAAATATTTTTATCATCATGACTTCTTGTTTGAACTTAAAATTTAGAATTTGATCAAATTTGAATTTTGAGTTTTTTAATCAAATTGAAGTGGAGCCTTGCTTTAAAATTTTGAAAATTAAAACTCAAACAAACTCAAATCTCATATTTTTAATCGAATAGATAAAAATCAATAAGAATAAAAAATAAATTTTTTCGTACTAGACAAATGATGAATTATGCAACGAGAATTAACTCTCATTTTTCAACAAATCTCTTCCTCCCTACTTAAAATTTCAATTCAAGATTTCTTTACAGAAATTCAAACCTTATATAGGTATCGAAAGTTAAAAATTCAAACCTTTTTCAAGGCTTGAGCGAGATGAGTGTGATTGGGGCGGTGTTTGGGAGCTGAGTCGTCAAGAAACAATCTTGCATAGCGAAGGGCACGTTCTTGCATATGGAGTGGCATATCAGAAGATCCCAACCGTACATTTAAGCTGATTGCAATGGCAGCTAGCTTCACTTCCTCTGTAGGATCAGTCCTATCATTTTCATGGATAATTCTGCTATTATACTTCTCCATGGAAGAGAAAGAGATGATCAACAAGCTAAGAAAGATAGAAAGAAAGAGGAGAGTCCAAGAAAAGGCGGCTTCTTGTTGACCGTTAAAATATTTGTATTTTGTTTTCACGAGCACCGATAGAATTTGTACAAGTGTTGAAGTTTTGATCTTTTGCTTGTTGTGATTGGACAATCTTTTCACGTGTGATAAAAAAAAAGTTTGGTGTAGTCAAAGTCGCTACATTAGCTTTGGAACTGTACGTGCGGTGCGGTTGACACGAGTAAAGCATGTAGAAACTAGGTTGAAAAGTATGGTTTTTATTTTTGGCCCAATTTTTCTTTTTTCTTTTTTTATTTAAACCCCTAATTGCAAATTAGACATTTTCATTTCTCAAAAAAAATTGATTATCATAAAATCAAAATATAATAAAAGTTATGGATAAATTATTACAGCACCTTCCAAATATATTATAATTAGGAAAAATTACACCACTAATATCTGAACATTTTAAAAATTATTATATTAATGTCTAGATAATTATTTTAATTTGATGAGTTTCTTAATTTTTAAAAATAATTTCATATAAGTATTTTTAATTATTTTATAGTCGCCAGAGTATTGATTTGCAACTCTCATCTCTCTTAATTTGCAATTCTCTGACTCCATTTAAAATTTTATTTTAGTATCCAATAACTTACACTACTAGAATCTATCGAATTAGCGACGGATTAATCCGTCGCTAAACTTAAAAATTTTGTCGCTAAATTAAATTTGCGACGGATCAGCGACGAAAATAATTCGTCGCTAAAATGCTACTCGCAAAAAAAATAACGACGGATTAGCGACCATAAGTCCGTCGCTAAAAAAATTCCGTCGCTAAATTTAGCGATGTTATTTGCAACGGAAAAATCTGTCGCTAAAATTAGCGACTGAACGTTTTCGTCGCTAATCCGTCGCTAAATCAGAGACGGAATGTCTGTCGCTATACTGTCGCTAAATTTAGCGACAATTTATTTCCATCGCTAATACTCGCTAATATAGCGAGTAGTCCAACGGATTATCCGTCGCTAAATATTTTTAACACATTTTATTAATAATTTTTTTTTAAATTTAATTTACATAATAATATTTAAATAAAATGGCATTTTATGTAGAAAAAAATGTATTTTAAATGAAAATTTAATAAATAAAATATAAAATCCAATATAACAAATATTATTCATGTTTATACTATACATGTATGAAAAAAAATACAAAAGTGGAAAAAAATGCTACTCAATAGGATCCTGTAGGGGGTCCTGGGATGGGTCATGGGGAGGGTCCTGCTATGATGTTGGAGCAGAAAGAGATGTGCTAGCTGGACTGAGATGCTCATATAGCACCT
>CATKHJ010753692.1:0-11461 GCA_949750685.1 Vernicia montana
CAATTATTCACTAGACAATAGTTGAAGTTTGAGCTAGTAATTATAAGCATTCCTCATGGGAAACGATACTCATACTCATCATTTTATTACTTGATAACGACCTGTGCACTTGCAGTTGTTAGTGTGCGTTTCGGCACATCATATCCATTTGAATGAGAATCAAAATCCACGCAGTTCTTCCTTCTTACGAAGGAGGGGTTTTACTTAAAAGAAGTTTTGGTTTAATAATAAGATTTAATAGGATAAATTCTAGATTTGAACTTAGAATTTTAAAATGCAAGAGAAAAGGATTATACCTTTGCTTTTCTTGGCTTTTTCGCGAACAGGGCGAACTTAACTCCTGCTTCTGAGCTCCACTTCGAATTTAGGAACTCCAAAACGAGTAATAACAACTTTAAATTAAAATAATTTTAGTAAGTGGAAGGATTTGGATATGGAAAAGTGATTTCATTGTTTCAAAATCGACAGAGTTTTAGGTATCGAAAAGGTATTTTTTGGATTCCTACTCCTTCCTCCTCCTTTTTTGAAGGGGGGAGGGGCTATTTATAGAGAAGTGGTGGAGAGGAAACGGGCGGCACCACCGGCAGCACCATCAGAGTGCCGGTGGCACACACGACATGCCGGCACGTTTCTGGTGCCGCCCAGGCAGTTTCTGGCCTGGATTGGTCTAGTTCAGTCTAGTTCACCAGGATAGACCCAATTTTGCACTGTTTTGGTCAGTTTTAGCCTGTTTCTGATCCGATTTGGACCCGATTTGATTGTATGGATTCGTAATTGAAAATCGATCATCTAGGGTGCAATTTTAAGGGTTCAAAGCTGCTCCCTCATCAGAATTGTCTTGTTCAAAAGGTAATTTTGATGGTAGTGAACATGGAGAGTAAGAATGGAGAAAAGAAACAAAGTGATGTTTAGGTCGGTGTTTAGACATATTTGGAAAAAATCTATATTCCCTGTCTATTTGGAAAAATAAAAGTTATATTCCTGGTCTATTTGGGTTAAAAATCCTAAAGCTATCTTAGGATAGGTCTGTTTTTAGAAGAGAAAACCTAATTCAGATTTAAGGTATTGATCCTAAGGCTATCTTAGGGTAGGTCTGATTCTGAAGCGAAAACCTAATTCAGTTTTAAGGTATTGATTGGTTTGGGGAAGGAGGTTCCCCCCGATATCTTTGGGAAGTGATGAAGATGGTCCCGGTCTGGGTCTGGGTCTGGGTCTGGGTCTAGGTTTCATCAGAATTGATCTGTCTGATAGACAATTCTGAAGATCTGAAAATGGTCTTGTTTGATAGGATGATTGGATGGATTGATCCTTTCTAGTAGGAGGAGGATGATTATCCTTTTTGATAGGATGATGTTCCTTTTTGGTAGGAAAAGGTGTTGGTCCTTTCTGGATAGGATGATATATTTGATGATCTATCTTGTTTCAAGAGCTTTGATTAGTGACCTGTTTAATATGAAATGCATCTAACTATGCAAAAAATCATGAATTAGATACCTTGAATGGTCAATTTGGTATAAAAGTGTTGATCTTCGTAAAGAAGGGTGTCCCTATTTTGGAATGATGAAGGCAAGGTCAGGTTTTAGCCTTTGGAGGAGATCAATCAGGTTTTTTCTGAAAAGATTATCTTGGAAGACTAAGTCGGATTTTGCCTTGGAGGAGAAAGAGGGCTTAGTCAGGTGTGGCCTTTAGGAGGAATTCAAGGCTAGATTAGGTTTTGTCTGAAAAGGTTATTTTGGAAGGCTAAGTCAGGTTTTGCTTTGGAGGAAGTTATTTTGTAAGGCTAGGTCAGATTTTTCCTTGGAAGAGAAGATTGTGGATTATTTATATGTGACCCATCTATTAAGAGTCTGTTTCTAGACATGACTTTTGGAGGTATTTTGACCAGTTGACTTGCCACTTGATTTTACTTGTCCAAAGGACTTGGACTTTAGTGATCATATAATTTTCCAAGGAAGCTTGGGCTTGGATGGATGGTATGATCTGCCAAAGAGGCTTGGGCTTGGAAGGACTGTTTATTTTGCCAAGGAGGTTTGGGCTTGGAAGGACTATATGTTTTGCCAAGGAGGTTTGGGCTTGGAAGGAATGTATGTTTTGCCACTTGATTTTGCTTGTCCAAAGGAGTTGGACTTTAGGGATGATGTGATTTGCTAAGGAAGCTTGGGCTTTGACTGGTTCAGGCCCTTTTTAATCAGCTTGAGGATGATTGGCCTGTGAGTTATGGCTCGACTTTGTCTTTGCTAAGGAAACTGGGCTTCATGGATTATGAGTCCTGAGAGATTTGGGATTTTGGTGGGCTTGGTCCTTACAAGATAAGATTTGACCAAGAAGACTTGAGTTTTTGGTGGGCTTTTGCCTTTTGGGAGATGAGATTTTACCAAGGAGACTTGAGTTTGAAAAGGTAGGTTAAACCTTTTGGAAAGTGTTTAGGAAGTTGTATGATTTTACTTTTATAGCATAATTTATGGAGAAGATAAGCATGACTTATCTTATTGTTTGAGATTTTAATAGACTTTTAAAGTGACGGGACTGTTGAGAAGACACTGGATTTATTTGGATGACGACTCAAAAGAGTTGTTTAGCTTTTGGTGACAAGCGTTTTGAAGGATATGCTCCTAATGAATGATAAAGGTTACTTAGTTGCTTGAGTTAAGAGATATGATGGACGATTTGAAGGATTTACCCTTAATGAATGATAATGGTTACTTAGCTGCTTGAGCTAAGAGACGTGACAAATGTTTTGAAGGATTTACCCTTAATGAATGATAAAGGTTACTTAGCTGCTTGAGCTAAGAGACGTGACGGATGTTTTGAAGGATTTACCCTTAATGAATGATAAGGGTTACTTAGCTGCTTAAGCTAAGAGACGTGACAAATGATTTGATAGAAGATGATTCAGAAGGCGTGTCCCTAATGAGGGATCAGCCGGAAGATGATAACTTAAGATGATATGCCTTAATATGGGATAAAGGGCATAAGGGACAAAATGATTTGATCATGATGACTCTTCTTTTTAGCTCGAAATTCTACCCAAACTGTCCTTTCGGGTTTTCAACTCGACAAGCTTGCTCTAATTTTTTCCTAAGTCTCCCTTTCGGGTTTTTAACTTAGTGAGCTAATCAATAAATTTTGGCATTTAAAGATTATTCCACCATGATTTAGGTTACTGCTGTCATTCCTCTTAGGGTTTTAACATTTGTCTAGACCATTTCATTGAATCTTTGTCCAGAGAGAAACCTTGTGGGGACATCTGGTCCTTTTTTGAGATTATTGCCTCTTATTGAGGTGTCTATTTTTTATTACCCAAATGTGCAATGGGTAATTTTATTAGATTGCCTTTAGCTTTGACTGCTCCAACTGAATAGATCACCATTTGGTGTTCTTTATTGACTATCCTTTGGTTGGGAGCTGGTGAAGCGGCTGCTGATGCAGGCATAAGAATACTTCAAGTGTTGATTTTTCCAAATCATGGTGGATTTCATGGTGATATGCAAATGCTTGCCAAATTTCATTGATTTGATTTTCTTTTTTGAAGATACAATTGGTAATAAGAATGATGAGAATAAAGAAGTACATGAATAATATTGCAAAAAGAGAATATAGTACAAAGACTCATACTTATAAAGGACAAACTCAGACTCAAATTTGGATTTTGAACATGGACTCTGACTCGATTCTGGATTTGGACTTGGACTCAATCTCAGACAGGTCAGATCAGCTGAGCATAAGCTCCTCCATAACATGCTACTTGGACACAGGTGAGGTGAGGTGAGGTGGGGTCTGTTTTCCACTTTGGTGAAGATGCATGGAAACATAGCTCTAAGTTTAAATAGGAAGATGAGATCGAGGCATATCGGTCTTAGCCTCAAAGGTCATAGGGTTTATATTCTTCATCACTATTCAGATTGGTGGTGGAGAATTCAGGTTGAAATGATCCGCTTAGGATGTAATCTTCAACCCTAGATGCAGTTGCCACCAAAGCTTTGAAGGTGGGCAGATATTGGGTTAGCAGATGGTCTTGGTAAGCTAGGAGTAGGTTCTTGACAAGGATGTCCACCTATTCTTATTCAATTAGTCTGTTTATCATTTGAGTTGCTTTAGCCCTCCACCTTGTAAGGAACGTGGAGAAGGACTCATTTGGAAGCTGTTTGGTGGTTTCCAAGTCATGCCTAGTGACATCCACTTCACTGTTGTAATGATATTGTGTGATAAAGGCTTGATAGATATCATCCCATGTTCATTTCTGGCATTTGTCTAGTGAAAGGAACCATCTCAGGGCAGCACCGGTTAATGATAGTTGGAACAGTTGTGCAAGGAGCTCGTTGTTAAGTCCCAAAGGCTGCATTGCCCCCACATATATCATCAGATGAGTCTTGGAGCAAGTGGTTCCATCAAATTTCTCAAATTCAGGCATTTTAATTTTGGGTGGAAGTTTAGCATCAGGGAACAGGGCTAAGTTGTTCACATCAATCAGGTCATTGTTGTGCTTTAAGGATTTGATGGCTTT
This sequence comes from Vernicia montana, assembly GCA_949750685.1. Taxonomy (NCBI): domain Eukaryota; kingdom Viridiplantae; phylum Streptophyta; class Magnoliopsida; order Malpighiales; family Euphorbiaceae; genus Vernicia; species Vernicia montana. The sequence goes on from CATKHJ010753692.1 coordinate 4,505, forward strand.
CTCCATCGCTTTAAATTTCTCTATGAATGTTCTCAGGTTAGGGTGAGAGAAAGCTTCCTCTTTTTGAAAAGGATTCGCAGGAGATGAAGTAGCAGGTTGGGTAATGATGTTTGGAACCTCACTAGTTTAAAGGGTAATAGCAACAGCCTTTCCCTTGTCTATAAGGTCAATGGTTGTTTTAGATGATGAAGTAGTGTTATTATGGGTTTGGGCCAAAACAGGATTGGCCTGATTTATGTTTAGGGTGTTCTGGTCCAAAGTTGTGTTTGGGTTAGTCAAGTTGAGGCTAGCTTGATTAACCATGGCTCGTACTTCTTTGATGATGGATTGCCTCTGTTCTTTGAATTGAGTTTGTTAAGCATTTAGAATTGCTTGAAAATTCTCCTCTTGCTTTTGAAGGAGATTGGTTATGAATGTGGTCAGGGCAGCCATGTCAGTCAGGTTGGCCATTGGTACCTTTAAGCAAAAAAGTCAAAAGAAAACCCAGTAAGTGTTTGGTGAAGAGGTGATATAAGGTTAATAGTATATAGATTATGAGGGAAAAAGATCCTTTATGGTGTTGTGGGCCAACTGCTTTTAGGCTTTGAGTATGATAGGCCAAAGGTATTGGGTTTTGGGGATTTGCCAAGGTTTTAGGCTTAGGGTTGCCTATTGCGCCAAATGTATTAGGCTTTGGAGATTTGAGGTATATTTAGGCCAAGGTTGTTGGGCTTATGGGGTAGCATGTTGTGCCAAAGGTATTGGGCTTTGGAGATTTGAGGTATATTTAGGCCAAGATTGTTGGGCTTATGGGGATTTGCTAAAGTTGTTAGGCTTATGGGTGGTGCTTAAGTTAAAGGCTTAGAGGTGAAGGTAATTGGGTTGAGGTAAAAGTGTTTGACCTTTCTTCGATTCAAGGCTCCATTTAAAATGAATGCATGTTGTGCAATATGGATATATGATAAAGATGCAGATGTGTAAGGATTTTGCTTTATGGTACATACAACATAAGGTTAGGTTCTAAGTTTATTACATAAAAAGGTAAGGGTGGCTTGATTTGGGTACCCGTCACACTAGAGCAGTGATATACCTAACCATATGTAAGTCAAAGAGCCTTACGTGCATACTTATTACACCTTTAAAAAGGATTTAAAGGATATGTCGCGAGCTGGATGATTTCACTATCGGCAAGCAGACCTAAGGAAGGTTGCCCACTCGATGTTACTCTATATCCATTGTTTTCCTAGGAAACTTGAGTTTTGGACAAAGAGTCCATATGTAATGATGCATGAAAAGCTATTTTGAAACTAAAGTCAAACTTTATTTTTACCAAAAGTAATCCGCTTTTATCTTTTATTTAAAAAAGATTTAGTTCTCCCCAGTGGAGTCGCCAACTGTGAGGTCTCGCCCGAGCACCGGTCTGATCCGCTAAGGAAATCGAAATGCTCTTCGGGAGAAACTTCACGATTGGAACCCGCTATGAGTTCAGGAAATTGGATTTTGTATTTTGGCATTGTAAAGGGATTCGCCACTTTAATTTTATTTATTTTAATTGGAAAAATTAAAGGAAAACCCAATCCAAATTGACTCCAAAATATTTATCTTATCCTACTGGAAAAACACTAATCCACGAGTGACCAAAGAGGGCTCGGGGATCAGGTTTTAGTAATAAACAGTAAATTTCTTTAGTTTGGTTGAGGTACAAAATAACTTTTATATATGCATGAACATGGATTAAGATGATGAATGAAATAGTTATTAATAGTGCAAGAATTATATGAATATCAGTTTAAAAGAAATAGACAAAAAATAAAATAAGATAAGAGGATCTTTACTTTAGCCCTTATGGGTACTAGGAAAAGTACATATTCCTCAATAAATTTAATAAAAGAAATTCATAAAAGACATATATAAAGCACTAAAAGAAAGATAAATGAAATATAAAAAGGAAAAATATTATTTAAAATATTTTAGAGTTGATAACTCAAAGATTGGCATGCCTGTATATACCTTTGAATGGGAATCAAACTCCACGCAGTTCTTCCTTCATGCGAAGGAGGGGTTTTACTCAAAAGAGGTTTTGATTTATTAATAAGATTCAATAGGATAAATTCTAGATCTGAACTTAGAATTTTAAAATGCAAGAGAAAGGGATTATACCTTTACTTTTCTTGACTTTTTCGCGAACAGGGTGAACTTAGCTCCGGCTTCTGAGCTCCACTTCGGATTTAGAAACTCTAAAATGAGTAATAACAACTTTAAATTAAAATAATTTTAGTAAGTGGAAAGATTTAGATATGGAAAAGTGATTTCAGTGTAACGAAATCGACAGAGTTTTAGGTATCGAAAATGCATTTTTCGGATTCCCCCTCCTTCCTCCTCCTTTTTTGAAGGGGGGAGGGGCTATTATAGAGAAGAGGTGGAGAGGAAACTGGCGGCACCGGCTGCAGCAAGCACAGCATGCCGGTCGCCATGGTGGCACGCTTCTGGTGCTGCCCAAGCGGTACACTTCTAGTGCCTCCCAGGCAGTTTCTAGCCTGGCTCGGTCTGGTTCACCCAGATTGACCCAGTTTTGCACTGTTTTAGTCGATTTTAGCCCATTTCTGATTCGATTTAATTTTATGGGTTCGTAATTGAAAACTGGTCATTTGGGTGTGCAATTTTAAGGGTTCACAGTAGGCTAGTTTTCGAGTTTTTCAGAATTTCGCGTCAGTTTTTGGGGCTTTTTGGATTATGAAAAATTATCGGTCAGTATCGGTGGATTCAAAATTAATTATCGGGTAGTTCAGTAGTCAGTTTTAGAGAAAATTTAGTCAATTTTTGAAAAATACTATCTGGTCATGATAAAAAAAAAAAAAGTGTCAGTTTGTGTTGAAGATATTCTGGTCAGCTTTGGTGAGTTTAGAATTAATTTTGGAAGTGCTAAATTGAGGGTTCACAGCTGCCCCTTCATCAGAATTGTCTTGTTTATAAGGCGATTATGATGATAGTGAACCCGGGAGAAAGGATGGTACAAGGAACCAAAGTAATGTCTAGGTCAGTGCTTGGACATGTTTGGGTAAGAGACATGGTCGAAAAGAAAGATGGCAAAAGGAACGACAAGGATGCTTAAGCAATCGTTCCTAAACATTTATGGGTGGAGAATGTGACTGACTTTGATAAATAAACGGAAGAATGGACCATAAGGATATCTAGGTGATCGTCTTTAGTCATTTATGGGTAGAAACTGACTGATAAATGCAAGCGGAAAAAGGAACCAGAGAGATGCCTAGGTTTGTGGCTAGATACTCTTATGTGAGGAATGTGGTTTACTTGGATAAAAAGGCAGGGAAAGGAACTAGATGGATGTCAAAATGGTCGTTTCTAAACATTTATGAGTGGATTGATTGATAAAGAAAGACGCTCCCGATATCTTCGAGAGATTTTGCATGATTGGCATCATAATTTCCTGTCTCTTAGGTTATTCTGATGAGCGTGAGCCTAGATAGTTGTGATAAGATTGGGTGAAAGTTGATTATCACGGTCAAGTTTAGGTGAAAAGATGGTTACCATAGTCAGAATCGGGTAAATGATGGCTGTTTAGCTTGGAAGCGTAGTTGGAATGGCACCGCGGTCAAAATCGGGTGAAAGATAGTTGATTTACTTAGAGGAGACCTAGCTCTATACATAGGTTAACAATTACTCGAAAGGGAACCTTACTCTGTGCAAAGGTCTTCTGAAAAAGGGGGACTTTTCTCCATGGAAAGATTGTTTGGAAAGAGAAAGCTTGCTCTGTACAAAGGTTGTCTAAAAAGGGGGACCTTGCTTTGTGCAAAGATTGACTAGAAAGGGAAACCTTGCTCTGTGCAAAGATTGTCTGAAAAAGGGGACCTTGCTCTGTGCAAAGATTGTCTAGAAAGGAAAACCTTACTCTGTGCAAGGGTTATCTGAAAAGGGGACCTTATTTTATGCAATGGTTGTCCTATTGATGCAAGATATGAGTCTGAAGGCTATCTTGGAATTGTCTGAAAATAAGAATGCCACTATGGCATTAAGGAGGGGGTAATTGTTATGAAAGGTGTCGGTCAAATTTGGAGAGGTATTATTTAGCTTTAAGGAGGTACCGGTTAGTTTTAGAAGGTGTCATATTTGAGAGGGTTTTTTGGGAGAAGCCCTACTTTTGGGGGTAGTGACTTGAAAGGAAGGTGACTCGTCACTTTGACAATAAATGGGTTTAATTTTGATTGATTTTGGCTTGGACCAAAGGGTTTACTTTGGTATTGAAATATTTCCTGCCAAAAAGGGTTTTTGGGCTTCAACGAATGTTTGGTGATTTAGGGATGATTGTGCCAAAATGGGTTTAGAGAGATGAATTCAAGCTTAGAGAGATAAGGACGCCAAAATAGGTTTGGGCTTTGAGAATAATTATTTGCTCGAGCTTTGAGGATGATTAATTTTCATTTTGCTGAGGAACATGAACTTAAAGGATGATTTATGAAATATGATTGATTTTGGTTGTGCCAAGGAACTTTAGCTTAAAGGATGATTTATGAAACGTGATTGATTGTATTTTTGTCAAGGAACTTAGGCTTTTGAAGGTGAAGGGTTGGGCCTTTTGGAAGGCCTAAAGGGACTTTGGAAGTCACACTTCGTCGGTTAGATTTTGTAGGATTGCCACTTGATTTGATGGGTCTTTGAAAGTAGAGAGGGGTTTGTTTGGCTTGATGCAATGAGAATTTGACTTTCGCATCAATGATGAGAGGTAAAGGTCATTTAGCTACTTCAGCTAAAAGGTAACTTTGAAGAAGACTTGACGATTTTGAAGGTGATGCCTCTGACAAGGAATAAAGGCAACTCAATTGTTTCAGGTATGAAATGTGATGAATTGACAGAAAATGATGACTTGGAGGGTATGCCCTTTATGAGATCTTCCTTCTACTTTTGACAATGAACCTTGGTAAAAATGAAGGTGATGCCCCATGATGGGACCTTCCTTTTACTTTTAGAAATGATCCACAGTAAAAATGATTTTTGCTTTCTCATACAGATTATCTTGGATTATGCTCGACAAACTCATAGGGTGGTCCATCGGATAGAGTGTGACTATCCGTTGGACGGAGGTGACTATCTCTAGTTTTTTTTATTCAGCTAGATATTGCTTGGTGGATGACATTTGGCATATGCAAAGGAGGAGAGGCCATTAGTTCGACATATGCATGATGGTGTATGACTACGGATGATTGTAGATGCATAGATGATGCATGTTTTGGGATTCATAAACTTTTTGTTTAATTTCTACATTATGGATGATTTGTGATGATGGATGTAATAGATGAATGTATGGATGCAAAAGGGTAGATTCACGGGTTTGCTCTGTGTATGTTATAAATGCAATTTGCATGCAATGTCGACTCCTAAATGTGATCTTGGAACAAAGTGACCTGTAGGTTGCAAAATGATTCTTTGGTGGGTTTCTAAGGCTATCTTAGGAAGGTCTGACAAATCTATGATATTTTTAAGTGATGACCATGATGGGTAATCTAAACCCTAAGAAGAAAGGTGTTTATGCAAACTAGATACCTTGAACTAATGATTGGTTATCTAAAAAGGTGATTTTATGAAGATGCCTCATTTTTGGGGGACAACAATTTGGTTATTTTGACATGGGTTGGGGCTTGTCATGGCAATGGGACAAGCCGGGTTGGTTTGTAATAGATTTAGCAGGTATGTGGCTTATTTCAGGTTCAGAGGGGAATTTGTCTATTTAGGCTTCCCAAGACTTTGAAGGAATCTAGGTTTGATTTTGGGAGCTTGTGGCTATGAGGGGATTTATAGGTTACCATAGATGACAGGGATTTGTGGTTCACTCCATATGGCCCAATGGTTCCTTTGAAATGAGGTAAAAATATCTAGGTTTTGCTCCTGAAGAGACTTTGAAAATAGGCTTTAGTCTTGAAGGATGTTTTGGTTGCTTGGACGATTCGAAGATGGCTTGGACTTGAAGGATTGATTTCTTTGAAAGGTTCAATTTAGGTTTCGCGAAGGGATTGGGACTTTAAAAGTGAACAAATAATTGGTGGGTTTACTCTATGAGGACTTGTTCTGGTCTTGGTATGACAGGGTTTCAGTTATAAGGAGAAATGACATGGATAAGTTTGGAGGGTTCAATTGATTGTGTTTTAACAAAGGGCTTGGGTTTTGAAGACTGGACTTTCTTTGAGCAGTGAGAGGGATATGCTTTGATTTCGGTTTACGGTAGGACCTTTCGAGTTGCTTGTTTTCATCAAGGCGCTGGGGCTTTAGAAATGAGAGGTAGGCTTTCTATATTGGCCTAGGATTTGAAGTTAGGGCTTTTGGAAGGTGTTTGTGATTTTCATTTTGCCGAGAAAATTGGGATTCAAAGGTGGGTTGTGGGCTTCTAACAAATGGCTTGGGCGATGTAGATTTTGCGAGAGGTTTAATCGATTCTAGTTCCGCCAAAGGCTTTAGCTTTGTGGTTTTGTTACAATGATTCATGGAAAGGAAAGAATGCATTATCAGGGCTTGGAAGACTTTTGGGGATGATACCTTTTGGGTTCAGTTGGATTGGCATAGAGGTCTGGATGGACTTTTAGCAATGAGGGAGAGCCATCTAGTTTGGATCTTTTGGTGACTTGAGCACTTTGATAGGAAGACACGACTTAGAGACCATGCCCCTGATAAGGGATGATGGACTGACCGAAGGTTACTCGAAAGAATGTGAACGTTTTCAAAGGACATACCCCTGATGATAGGTAAGGGCAAATTTTATTTGTGACGACTCAATATTTGTCTTGAAAACTTTCTTCACTTTTTGATGATTAAGGAAAGAAAAGAGGTGTGATAAGTGCTTAATTGAATACATTTTACCCTTTGTTCTTAATGAATTTTATCCTTAAATTGAGTTTGATTTATTTTGTTTAGTGTTTTTCCAGAGTTTGTTTAGGAATTTCATGTTTTAGAAGGCCATGAATCAAATTT
>CATKHJ010753994.1:0-10357 GCA_949750685.1 Vernicia montana
TAAAATTAAAATTATTTTATTATTTAATTTTTTAAATAATAAAAGTAAATATAATTTTACTTTTATTATTTAAAAAATTAAAAAATAAAATAATTTTAATTTTAAATAATAAAATTTATATTATATTTATTATATATACAAAGGCATTTTAGTCATTTTTTATAATTTAACAAAAAAAAAGTACAAAACTGGATGGAAGGACTAAATAGTCTGACAGAATCAAAACTAATGGACTAATTAATTAATTTCTCAAAAAGCGAGGATGAATTAGTTAATTAGGTCAAATCTCAGAGACTAAATAGTAATTTACCCTTATAAATATTGTAATTTTTTTAGTACAAAATCTTGTGATTCACTAAAACATAAACATTATCAAATCAACCCTACTAATTTTATCTCCTTGAAATTTTGGCTCCTTTTGTGTAATTCAACAAGTTACGAAAAAGTTTCTAAATTAACGAAAAAGAACAATAATTTCGTAATTACGAAAAAAATGACTTTTTTATGAAAAATTATAATATTTTTATATTTTTTCATAATTCTTTTTGATTGGGAAAAAAATTTTAATTTTACGAAATTTTGGTTTCTTTTGTGTAATTCAACAAGTTACGAAAAAGTTCTTAAATTAACGGGAAAAAAAAATAATTTCGTAATTATGAAAAAATGGCTCTTTTACGAAAAATCACAACCTTTTTATATTTTTTTGTAAATAAAACTATTTTTTTGTAATTCTTCTTAGTTGCGAAAAATTTTTTAATTTTACGAAATTTTGACTCATTTTGTATAAATTAACAAGTTATGAAATTTTTTTTAAAATAACGAAAAATAAAAATAATTTCGTAATTACGAAAAAAATTATTCTTTTACGAAAAATCACAATTTTCTTATATTTTTTCACAAATTAAATTATTTTTTCGTAAAGTTTTTAGGCGCATAATTTTATAATACTACTTAAAGTCATTTTAATAATTCTCATCTAAAATTGGTAACCTATAATAGCAAGTTAACTTAATTATAATATTTTAAATATAATAATTATATTTATATTTATCACTATCCTATTGGTTATTTAAAACAAAATAGATTTACTTTATTTAAAACAAAATAATCATAAAATTCACCAGACATCTGAAAACATAACATAAGTACTATTTAAGGCAATTAGTAATCTAAAAATATTCACCATTTTCATTCAAACATAACAGTACTTGATAAAATTCAAAATTTCTAACAAAAGATTAAGTAACCTACATATAGATCATCAAATATTTCTTCCCCTTTTTGTCATCAATAAAAGAAAAGAGGGGTACTTAGAACCATTTTTTTTTTTTTTTAACTGAAAATCAGACAAATTCATTGAATATTAGAAAGAGATACATCCACTAATAATAGCCTATTTAAATCTGAATTACAAATTGAAAATCCCTCTGGATCAAATTGAAAGCCCCTCTTTGCAATATAATCAGCAGGTTGATTTGCTTTCCTGCTCACATAACCAAGGCTACTATTAGCAAGATTCTCCATGATTAGTTGTATCTCTTCTATTACACTGTAAATCTCCCAAGGAACTTCCTTGTTGTGGCCATTACAACATTGAATCACCACTAAGGAGTCAGATTCAAAAATAATGCAACTAAAACCATTATTTCTTGCAAATCTAACTGCTTCCCTGAGAGCTAAAGCTTCTGCTACTAATGCAGATCTACATCTCAGAACTGAATTGCCAACATGAAGCACATTACCTTTATCATCTTTACACAGAAAAGAAATAGAAGCCTGTTGAGATGCTTCCTTGAATGCTGCATCACTATTTATCTTGATAAAACCCACAGTAGGTAACCTCTAATTTTGAGCTATATCTCATTGTTGCTGCCCACTATCAGTATTTGGATTGCTCAGCTTCGCATTTCTGCAGAGAATTTTGATGCTCCTTCCACACTAGCTCTACAACCGCCTTAGTCTCCAAAGGATTAATGTGCCTCCCTTCAAATACTGCTGGATTTCTAGACTTCCATAAAGTTCAACACACAATTGCAAAATAATCAAAGGCTTTAACAATTTGCTTCCACTAGTCTTTAAAATCATCCAAATTTGCAAGCAAATCATCTAGATGGAAACCAATTGCACACCATGTTGCTTTTGCATGAGGACAACAAAATAAAACATGTTTTATTGTTTCAGCTGCAATACCACACAACTCATATTGATATGAGGCTCCCATTCCCTTTCTAGTGAGGTTAAACCTGACTGCCAAAGCTCCATTTGCACAACGCCACAGGAAGGAATAAATTTTTGGTTGTACCTTCCTGTTCCAAATTGATTTCCAAAAACTTCGATCCCACTGGGCTGGTTGACTACCAACATCTTAAGAATTGAGAGCCTGCTGTTGCTTGATAGCAAAGTAATACCTCGATTTCATCGTGTATATAACCCTTTACTATCATAATGCCACACCAACTTATCCCTACTGCCAAGGCTGCGAATTGGGATCTTTTGAATAGTTGCACATTTATCTACATTAAAAAGACTCCCCAAGACCTCTGTTCTCCATCTTCTAACATTTGTGTCTATTAAGGCCGCAACCAACAGCACAGTTCCTTCATCAGGTTTAGGAGATGAGATCTTAAATGCTGGCAAATCCGAGACCCAGGCATCATCCCAAACTAAAATGTCATTACCACTAGCAACATTCCATCGAAGGTCTCCCTTAAGTAAATTTTTTCCTTCAACAATACTTGCCAAGATCCAGGAAGGGTGCCCTCCTTTTTTAGCCTCTAAAAAAGAATAATTTCTAAAATATACAGCCTTTAACACCTTAGCCCACAAACAATTGGAGTTGTTTACTATTTGCCAGCATTGCTTAGCCAATAATGCTAAATTAAAACAACTCAATTCTCGAAAACCCAAGCCTCCTTCAAATTTACTCTTTGACAAATTTGGCCAACTGAACCAATGAATACTCCTCTTGTCCACATCATTGTGCCACCAAAACTTGGATAATAAACTTTGAATTTTCTTTAACAGGCCCAAAGATAGTTTTAGCACGGTCATTAAATAGGTTGGTATAGCTTGGATCACTGTCTTTATTAAAACTTATCTGCCCACTGTGAATCCTAAATTTTGCACCCTCAATATATGATTGGACTTGAAAAACTTTTGACAGAAGTGCGGCGATGAAATGGAATAAGATCGAACGAAGCAGGACAAAAAACCACAAAAGGCCTATGGTTGCCGCAGGTGGCTTTTGCGGTACCGGAAGGCCTTGCGGCAACACTTTGTTGAAGCAAGCGGCCTCTGTGGTACCGCAAGGCTCCTGTGCGACAGCGTGTCCTAGATATGTAAATCCCACATCAAAAAATGCACCAAATTGTTCCTAACCCTTTCCACTATATATTCAGACCTCCCAACTCAATTTTTTCATAACCTGAACTTGTTTGATCAACCTATGATCTCAAAGAAAGCCTAAAATATTCTTTTTTCTTGGTCCACAAAGGAATAAACTCCTTAGTTTTAATTTTTCTTTTATTTTTATTTTTATTTTTGCTTTTCTTGTCCTAGGCAAGTCATCTAAGGCAAGTCCGTCACTGATCGAGATAAGTCTACTCCATCTCAAAGCCACGTAAGTGCAAGGTAAACTTCTTTTCCTTTTCCTTTTCATTATTTATTTATTTATTTTTCCCTCCTTGGGATTATTCTTTTCTTCCCTTTGGGCTCCTTGCTTAATTCTTGCTTTTTTACTCATTCACTCTATAATCAATTAATTAATTAAAATTGATTCACTTATGGTAGTTAATTAAAATCCGACCTAATTAACTCGACTAGGTAAATTAATTAAAATTAATTAATCAATCAATCAATCCTCTCTAATTCAATCAATTGAAACATGATAAAAGGTTAAAACTAAACTAACCCTTTCATAAGAAGGGAGAACTGCATAGATTCTGATTCTCATTCAAAGGGATATATAGGCATGCTTGGTCCAAGCGTCGAATCCAAATAAAATAAACAAACTTCTCCCCCTATCACCTACCTCACTTGGTCAAGGTTTCTTTTAGGATTAGTTTGGGGAATGTGTGACCTCTCTAGAACCCATAAGAGCTAGAAGAGGTATCCCCTGATTTGTTTTTATTGTTTACTATTATTTACTTATTCTATTCATTTTTACTTTATTTTGTTTTATTACTTTATTTTATGGAATGAATGAATGGAATCATACATCTTTAATTGTTCATGTATTTTACTTATTCATGAAATCAATTTTAAGCCATTTTATTTTAAACTTTCCAAACTAACTTTTTCTAAAACAAAAAACGTAGTTTCTGAATCCTCTTTGGGTAATCGAAAACTAGTGCACTTTTCTACTGGGATAAATAATTAGAGTCATTTAATTGGGTTTTCCCTTAACTTTTCCCAAATAAAATAAAATTATGGTGGTGACTCTAAATCAATTTTCAAAATCAATCAATCTAAGCTCGAGGGCTTCATCGTGAGTTCTTTCCCAAATAAGCATTTCGATTCCTTTTAGCGGATTGGACCGGTGTTTGGGCGAGGCCTTACAATTGGCGACTTCACTAGGGATAACTTTCTTTCAATAAAAGGAAAAATAAGTAGACTAATAATTGGTTTAAATTAAAGTTTGGCACTTTTAATGCAAAAATGGCTTTCATGCATCATTTGCATAGGCTCATTGCCTTTAAACCTAGTTCTTTAGGAATACAATGGATAATGAGTAACATTGAGTGGGTAACCCTCCTTAGGTCTATTCGCTGATAGTGAAATCATCCACCCTATGATGAATCCTTTGATCCTTTCAATGGTGTAACGAGCAAGCACGTACTGTTGGAACCACGCGAGGCTCATTGACTCATATGTGGTTAGGTATATCGCTGCTCTAGTGTGACGGGTACCCAATTCCAAACACCTTTACCCTTTCATGTAATGAACCTAGAACCTGACCTTAGGTTGTTTGTACCATAATCAAAGCCTTGCGTAATTGCATCTTCATGAAATATTTTTCTCATGCATATCATGCATTCATAATGTACAAAAAAAACATGCATTCATTTCAAGTGGAGCCTTGAACCGAAGAAGGGTCGAACACTCTCACCTCGATATAATCACCTTTGTCCTATAAACCTTAAACACCATTACCCTAACCCTTAACCGAAACACCATTATCCTCACCCTTGACCCTTATCCAAAAACATAGACACCTTAGGTCCCCAATACCAGTAACATCGCCTTGACCCTACCCATTGTTCAAGATCACTTTACCCAATACCTTAAGCCCAACACCCTTGGTCTATTACCTTTAAACACCGACCCATTACCCTCAAGACTTAAGCCCAAGACCTTGACCCGTCCCACCTTTGGAAATTTTCAAAGCCCAATGACGGTTGGCCCACAACACAATAGGGAATCTTTTTCCCTCAGAGTCTATATACCTCTACTCTCATCATCTTTTCATATCCTCACCAATCACTCACTAGGTTTCTTTTTGTTTTGCTTCAACCAATGGCTAACTCGACTGACATGGCTGCCTTAACCAAACTCATGAACAGTCTCCTTAAGAAACAATAGGAAAATTTTCAAGCAATTCTGAATGCTCAATAAGCCCAATTGGATCATGAGACTTAACAAAGAGCTCTTTGCTCAACTGTTCCAATAATCACTAACTGGTGCTGCCATAAGATGATTCCTTTCACTAGATAAGAGCTAGAAAAGGACATGGGATGATATATGTCATACTTTTGTCAAGCAATATCATCACAACAATGAAGTGGATGTCACTAGGCATGAACTTGGAAACCACTAAGAAACTTCCAAATGAGTCATTGTCCATGTTCCTTACAAAGTGAAGGGCTAAAGCTGCTCAAATGGTAAACCGGCCAACTGAACAAGAACAGGTGGACATCCTTGTTAAGAACCTACTCCCAGTTTACCAAGCCTATCTGCTAACTCAATACCTGCCCACCTTCAAAGCTTTGGTTGCATTTGCTTCGAATTTTGAAGATTATCCAAGGTGAGTCATTTCAAACTAAAATCTCCATCAATGATCTGAATAGTGATGAAGAGTCTAAATCCCATGACCTTTAAGGCTAGGACCGACATGCCTCGATCCCACCTTCCCTATCAAGCCTAATCCATCACTATGATCCATTCATCTTCACCAAAGTGGAAGACATACCACACCTCACCACACCTCAACCTAAGTAACATGTTATGGAGGAGTTCAAGCTCAGCTAATCTGACTTGTCTGAGATTGAGTCCAAGTCTGAGTCCGAGTCCCATCCAAATTCAAGTCCGAGTCCATGTTCAAAGTCCAAGTTTGAGTTCTAGTCTGAGTCTGTCATTTTTGTATTCTTCTTCTATTTTGTACTATTTTCTCATTTTGTAATAAAATATTTATGTTATTCATGCACTTCTCTTTTCTCATCTTTCTTGTTTAGTCTAAAATAGTTGTATCTCAAAAAAAATAAAATAAAAGAGAAAATAAAATAAAAGAGAATAAATAAAATAAATCAATGAATTTTGGCAAGCACTTTGCATTTCACCACCATAATTGGAAAAATCAAAACTTGAGGTATTTCTTATGCCCACATCAGTAATCACTTTACTGACTCCCAATCAAAGGAAAGTAACCAAAAGAAGGTCAACTGGTGATCTCTTCAGTTGGAGCAGTCGAAGCAAAAAAGCAATCCAATGAAACTACCCATTGTACTTTTGGGTAATCAAACATCGAACCTCAATAAGGGGCAATCTCAAAAAGGACCTGATAACCTCACAAGGTTTCTCTCTAGACCAAGAATTCAATGGAATAGTCTAGACAAAAATCAGAGCCCCAAGATCAAGGAAAACAGTAGCCCAAATCATGATGGAATAATTTTTACATGCCAAAATTCATTGATTAGCTCGCTAAGTTGAAAACTCGAAAGGGCAGCTTAGTAAAAAATTAGAGTAAGCTCATCGAGTTGAAAACCTGAGAGCAGAAGTTAGAGCTAAAAAAAAAGTCATCCTAGTCAAATCATTATGTCCCTTATACCCTTATCCTATATTAAAGGCATATCTTCCTAAATCATCATCCTCTGGCTGATCATTCGGTAGGGGCATATCCGTCACTTCGTCTTTATCATTCAGTAGGGGCATATCCTTCCTATCATCCGTCATATCTCTTAGCTCAAGCAACTAAGTAGCCCTTATCATTTCATTAGGAGTATATCCTTCAAGTTGTCTATCACATCTTTTAGCTCAAAAAGCTAAATAGCTCATACCATCCATCTAGGAGCACGTCTTCCGGGTCATCATCCAAATCAATCCAGTATCTTCCCAAAAGTCTCGTGACTCTAAAAGTCTCTTCAATATTAGACAATAAGATAGATGTGCTTTTCCTCTCTATAAATCATGCTATGATAGTAAAATCATACAACCTCCCCAACACTTTTCAAAGGCCCAACCTACCATCATTTCAAACCCAGGTCTCCTTGATAAAATCTCATCTTCCAAGGGCCAAGCCCATCGGCATAACCAAAATCCCAAGTCTCTCAAGTCTCATGATCCTTGAAGCCTAATTTCCTTGGTAAATCAAAAATCGAGCCATGACTCCCAAGGCCTATCATCCTCAAGCTGATTAAAAAAGGGCCTAAGCCAGTCAAAGCTCATCCCAAGCCTCCTTAGGCAAAACATATCATCCCTAAAGTACAACTCTTTTGAGCAAGCAAAATCAGGCTTGCAAAACAACTGGTCAAATCACCTCCAAAAGCCATGTCCAGAGGCAGACTCTTAATAGATGGGTCACACAAAGACAACCCATAATCTTCACCTTTGAAAAGGCCAAAACTAATCGAACCTTCCTACATAATCTTCTTCGAGGCTAAACCTGACCTAGCCTTCCAAAAATAACCTTCTAGGCCAAACCTGATCGAGCCTTTCCACCTAATCCGCTCTAAGGCTAAACCTAAACGAACCTTTCCACCTAATCTTCTCTAAGGCCAAACCGAACCGTGCCTTCCTACCCAATATTCTCCAAGGCCAAAACTAACTGAGCCTTCCCACCTAATTTTCTCCAAGGCCAAACCTAACCGAGCCGTCCTACCTAATCTTCTTTATGGTTGAACCTGATATAGCCTTCCTACCTAATCTTCTCTGAGGTTGAACCTAACCTAGCCTTCCAAGATAATCTTCCAGGCCTCACCTGACTGAGCCTTCCAAGCAATTACCTCCTCTAAGGCAAAACTTGACCTAGCCTTTCAAGATAACCTTCTAGGCCACACCTGACCGAGCCTCTAAGATAATCTTCTAGGCCATACCTGACTGAGCCTTCCAAGCATCATCTCTTATAAGGCTAAAACCTTACCTAGCCTTTCCTCATCAAAATGGGGGTACCCTTCCTCCCAAAAGATCAGCACTTTTATACCAAGTTGACTTTTCATAGGTTCAAGACATCCAATTCATAATTTTTGCATAATCAGATGCATTTCACACTAAACAAGTCACTAATTAGAGCTCCTGAATCAAGACGGATCATCAATTCGAACTCCTGAATCAAGACGGATCATCAATCCTAAATCCTAAATCAAGACGGATCATCAATCCTAAATCTTAAATCAAGACGAATCATCAATCTGAATTCCTGAATCAAGATGGATCATTAATCTGAATTCCAAGAATCAAGACGGATCATTAATCTGAATTCCATAAATCAAGACGGATCATCAATCTGAATTCTATAAATCAAGACGGATCATCAATCTGAATTCCTGAATCAAGACTGACGATCAACCAAAGTCATAGGGTCCTCCACCCAAAGCAATCAATTTCAACTTTAGAATCAGAGCCATCCTAGGATAGCCTTAGGATCCATACCTTAAATATGAATTAGGTTTCCCTTCTAGAATCAGACCTATCCTAGGATAGCCTTAAGATCTTTTATCCAAAGCAGACCGGGAATATCACTTTCATTCCAGATTTTTCCAAAGAAATTGGGATATCACTTCTATTCCAATCTAAATCTCACAAAGATACTGGGAGCAAGCTTCTTTTATCAATCAATCCACCCAAAAATGCCTAGCAACGATCACCTAGACATCCTTATTGTTCCTTTTTCATTTCCTTATCATCCACCACCCAAAAACATCTAAATTCTCAATTAGGCATCAATTTGGTTTCCTATTCCATCCTCAATTACCCTTAATACAAATCTTTCACCCAAACATGTCTAAACAAGTGACATCCCTCTGGTAACTTTTCCTGCCTCCTTATCTGAGTCAATCATATCCATCTTTCACCCAGAAATATCTAGCTATTGTGAGGCCTTGCCTGAGCACCGGTCCGGTCCGCTAGAGGGGATCGAAATGCCCATTCAGGTTTGAACTCACGATGGAACCCTCGGGTTCACATTGGTTGATTTTTGAAAAGCGTTTTGGGAGTCGCCACCTTAATTTTATTTTTATTTAGGAAAATTTAAAGGAAAACCCAATTTCGACTCCAATTATTGTCCAATGAAAAAGTGCACTAGCCCTCGATTACCAAAGAAGATTCGGGGACTAGGTTTTTGGTTTATTTGATTAAAATGAGTTTGGCAAGTTTAATACACAATGACTTAAAATGATTTCATGAATCAATATAAATAAATGAACAATAATGAATGAATTAAGGCAAAATAAAGCAATAAAGAAATTAAATACAAAAGTAAATAAGAAATCTTAAATTTACAAAATAAACCAAATTAGGGGATACTTTCTCTAGCACTTATAGGATTCTAGGAAAGTCACACATTCCCCAAAATAAATCCAATAACAAAAGTAAATAAACAAAGAAATGAAAGAAAGCACAAAAATATGCAAAGAAAGTGAAATAGGAAGAAAATTCGTTTTAATTGGATTTGATGCTTTTAGACAAGCATGCTTACGTATCCCTTCGAATGAGAATCAAAATCCATGTAGTTCACCCTTCTTGCGAAGGGGTTTGTTTAAGTCTTAACCTTTTATCATGTTTCACTTCATTGATTAAAAGGTGAGTTGGTTGATTTTAATCAAACAAGATTGATTACCAAGTTGTTAATTAGGTCAGGTTTAATTAACAAATAAGAAAAGGATCAGAACAAGTTAATTAATTTAGTTTCTAATTAACATGCCCCTTCTAAGTGATAAAAAGAAAGGATTAAGAAAAGGGGATCATATTGAGGAAATGGGGAAAACAATAATTATGCTAGAATAAAAGAACTAAAAGAAAGGAAAACAAAAGAAAAGGGGAACATATAAAGCAAAAGGGGAAAAAGCAATAACAATAAAGCAATATAAAAAGAAACTAAGCTAAAAGAAAAGCAAAATAAAACAAAACAACAAAGAAGCAAAACAAA
>CATKHJ010754095.1:0-13626 GCA_949750685.1 Vernicia montana
GGCAATCGATACCAAAAGACTAAACAAATTAAAACCAACCAGTGATGGTGGCACACAAAACACCAAAAGGCACAAGTATTCACATATATACAAAGAAAACGAGGGACTAAGGTGTGCTACTAGCAGTCGTAGCTACCGATGGCCAACCCGAAAAAAACCGAGCAAACTTTTTCAGAGCACACAAAACAAAAATTGTAAATTGTTTCTTGAAGTATTAAAAAAATTAGTTTGATAATCATGCTGAAATTATGGTAAATTCGATCGTTATAAATTTATGGCGATTGCTTATACTTTCTTTCCTTTTTTACTCTCAGCCTACTATTATCTGAGTAATTTTTAAGCATTAAAGTAGATTTTAAAAATGAGTGATTACATTTCTCTTATCCTCTTTATAATTATATTTTCATTAAGGTCTTACATAACATATTAATAGTATACAGTCAATTACGTCTCTTCTAAAAATTGGTTAATTATTTCTCATTATGCTATAGGACGAAATAAAAATAATTAATGTCTTAGGAAATATTTGATAATGTCATTTAATAATTAAAATTAAAATTTGAAGCACTCAATTGTTTTAAATTATTTTGTAACGCTAGTATTAAAAGTCTCAATTAAACTAAAAATTACTTAAAATGATAAGTCAAAATTTTTAATTTAAATTTTGTACTAAATACAATAAGTGATTAGATTTTTAAATATTTTTACAATTTAAAAATTTTATCACTTATTTTATTTAATACTTAAAATACAACACTTAAATTTTTAACACTTAATTTTCAGTTTTACCAAATATATCTTAGCCTTAATCTAAAAATAAGTTATAATTAGTTTAATTAGGACTTAAATAATTATTTAAATCTTAAAAGAAATTAATAGCCTCCTATCTTTTCTCTGTCAAAGTTTTCCCTCCTTAGTTTGAGATACCACTAACTAAAAAAAATTGGTACAGCCTCATATATTTCACTTTTCTTTCTTAATTTAATGTTTGTTTTAATAAAAATATCATTCTTGAAGTTGGATTAAAAAACATGACTTATGATTTATATTTTATTTATTACTAATCATTTAATTTATTTATTTTTATGAATGAAAATTATTTTTTCATCAAAAAAGAGAAAATCACTTCTAAAAAAAATAAGATTTCATTTATTTGTCGGAAAATATTTTTCGCATTTTCTGACATTCGGAACACTTTAAAAAATTAGTTAACGGAAAATATTTTCGTGGTCAAAAGAAAATTAAGTCATTTTTAAAAATGACTTACTATTTTCAAAACGAGAAATCATTTTCTAAATTTTAACAAATTCGTTAATTATAATGAATATATATATATAAATATAAATTTATTAATCTGCTAGTCATTGATACTCACTATCGGAGACCACTGATGATCATCGTTGCCTTTCGGTGACTACCAATAATCATTACAGATCGCCGATGATCATAAAATTTATTATTTTTATGTATTTGTTATCATATTTAATAATAAAATTTTTAAAAAATAAAATTTTTATAAGTTTAAATATATTTATAATCTTATAAATTAAAATTTTTAATATTTTTAACTAATTTTTAATATATTATAACTAAATAACAAAAAATTAATATTTTAGAAATTTTTAAATTTTTTTTTTTTAAATACAAGTTATTTTTTGTGAAACAAGAGAGTGTGAGGTTAAATTCTTAATGGATATTAAAATTTATAATATCGAATCTTCTCAATCTAATTGCAAATAAATAAGTAAGCTGTAGGGTTTGGCAAAAAAACAAGAAAAAAGCTGTAGGGTTTTAGCCTTTTAGGTGAGTGGGTGTATATGTCACGTGCAAAATGAGTGAGACAATTTTATTTATTTATTTTTAGGAGTGCGTAGGTGAGTGTATTTATCATGTGCAAAATAATATAAGAGCAAGCCTCAAGCCTCAAGCAACTGTCAAAAAATAACTATAACATGGTTTAATTTTACGCTCTTTCTATTCTATATCTAATTTATAAATAAATTTAAATTTATAATTATTAAATTACTTATTTTTAATTTTAATCGTTAGATTAAATTTATTTATAATTATCAATATTAAATTCAAATTTATTTATAAATCTGAATTTATTTATAACCGTCAGATAAGCGACTAATATTATATATTCAGATTTTTTTATAAATTAGGTGTATCACAAAAAGATTCTTAATTTTATCCCTCATAATGATGTGGAATGTTTATGCATGAATAATAAATTTTGAGACAATTTGGATTTATTATTATTTGAAATGATTGTAAGTTTATACTTAAATTTTAAGTGTTAAATTATAAAAAATAAATATAACTATAAATTTTAAATATTCAATTATTTTAAAATATATATTAAACATTGTAATTTTTTTAAAATTAATGTAACATTTTAATAATTTATACATTGTCGTTATATAAATTTTTTTTATCAATATTTTTAATTATGCAAAAAATTCTTAATGTGAAAAAAATAAAAATTTAAGAGCTCAATATAAATAAATAAAATTTTAGAGACTCAACAAATAAATCGTGTAAAATTTAATAGTTTAAGAATGTGTTTTTCCAAATATCAATCTCATTTAGACTTTCAATTCTAATTGTATTATATTTAAACAATATTAAACGACAAAATTTTTATTTCCTTTCCTATTTTTAAATTTGTTAGAGTAACTTTCTCTTCATGATTAAAGTTAAACAATCACATTTTACTTTATATAATTAATATTTAATCTTTAGAGTAACTTTCTCTTCATGATTGAACAATCATATTTTACTTTATATCATTAACATTTAATCTTTCATAAATAAATGAATAAATTTTAGTGTTTGAAAAAAAAAAAAGGAGAAAGGTTATAAATTATACTCAAAAGTTATATTTCCAATTCAGCTAAATCCAAACAATTACTATTTTTATTGTAAATCCAAAAATTAAATAAACATTGTGATAATATAAGAAAATATATTTTTCTCCACTTGTATATAACGTGATGATTTTTATTTTCACTCTTGTAATTTCTATAACAATTATAGAATAATTTTTGTTACTAATTCTAATTACAACTTCAAATGTTTTTTTTTATATTTCCGCTATGAAATTTTGATTTTAATAATTTTACATAATTACTTTTAAATTTTTATAATTTTATTATTAATTTAATTTTAAATAAATTAAGTTTAAAATTTATTAATTTAATAGGTATGAATTTAATCTCGTGTTATTATACACTATATATAAAAAGTAAAATTTAATAAAATATTTCATGTCATGATAGCATAAATTAAATATTGGGCAAAAAAAAAAAGCATAAATTAAATAAAAAATTTAATTTGGCTTGGTTTGTTACATGAAATTACTTTTCTAGGTGCTTATCCTTTTACTGTTTTACATGAGAATTTGCGTTTAATGACTTAGGAGTCTTTTTCTTAGTCCTAGTGGGCTAGGTTTAGGTAGTTGAACGTGAGCTAATATTTTAAATAATATTTTAATCTATTTATTTAAATAAATAAATAAAAACCAATATACAGATGAAAATGAAAATCTAGGTCAGCAAGACATATAAATAAAAGGCCCAAAAAAGATCTCGCAACAAACCAAACTCGGTCTCCTCTACCTCCACCTCAACTCCACCTCGTCCTTCTCCTCCTCCACATCAGACACGCGGCGGCGGCGGCGGCGGCGGCTACTGCCATAAGAATTAACAAAGAAGAGGAAGAGAAGAGAAGAGAAAGTAAGAAGAAAGGAAGGAATGGAGAGCAGCGCCGTTTTACGTAGTCTGCAATCAAATTACCTTCTCTGCCCCTCTCGTAATGCTTCATCTCTCCTTCCTGTTCCTTCCTCCTCTGACCGTTCACTCCATTTATCTCCTTCTCCTGCTTCTTCCTTATCTCTCAAGGTAATTTAATTTCCTTTCCTTTCCTTCCATTTCGTTTCCTTTTGCTTCTTCAGCTTGTTTGTTTCATTTTATTATACATTTTTGAGTCATTTGCAGATGCAAAAGCACAATCCTCCTTCTAATGCTCTGCAAGCTGTCTCCCCTTTCAGGCGTGACGCTATAGTTTCTAATACTTACAGGTCTGAGTTTCTACTTTGAATTATATCTATAAAATTTACGAGAAATATGAAATGGATATGGGAATTTGATGCCACTGAGTTTTTGATGGATTTTGAAATTCACATAAAAGCGAAAAATTGTGTTTGTTTTCTTTTTCCAATTTATGAATTTTGGCTGTAAATGCTGGAATGTATTCTTTGGAAAATGAGAATAATATGTTAGAATTTGGGAAATATCTTATAAGAATCAAATAATAGTTGTAATACCTAAGTCAGATTCATAGGGAATACATTAGCCAGAGTTCCACTGCTTGGCATGCATACTGTTAGGAAGAATATTGGGGGGGTGAAGAAGTGGGGTCTACTTGTGAGAACCTACATGTGTTTCTTACATGATACTCTTTGTGCTCACTGTTTACATGCTATGGTCACATGACAAGAGGGTCTTATGAATGGGGATTTAAGCATATGGCTTTCTTGGAGTGGTTGAAACCGTACTAAACTGTTTTTAATGGGTTGACCTCTATTTGAGAGCACTCATTTCTTCTTTCTTTTCTTTGAAAAGCCATATCACATCTACTACTGTATATAGACTGCAGGGAACCTTAATTAATTATATTTGCATGATGGCTCAATCTAATTAAAAGTAATATATTTAATAAATTTTGAACATCCATCATATGTAATGTATTTGTTATATGTTAACTATTTTCCTTTTTATCAATTTTCATAAATGATGGAAATAAGGGGAATGGAAAAATGAATTTTCTTCAACAAAGTTCATGTGTATATGTTGCAACTTCAATTCCAATTTTTTAATTGTTCTTTGCTAATCTTCTTTGGTTTCAAATGATGCACGTTTGTTTAATGCAGCAGTGAAACAACTGAAGTAGCTGACATAGACTGGGACAGCCTTGGGTTTTCTTATGTTCCCACTGATTATATGTATATGATGAAATGCACTAGAGGTGGAAGCTTTTCTAATGGTGAATTACAACGATTTGGGAATATTGAGTTGAACCCCTCGGCAGGAGTCTTAAATTATGGCCAGGTTGGACATTTGTAAATTTGGCTTTATTATTATTATCTACTTTGCACCAGAAATTGCCATATTTGATTTTGAGTTTTGGCTATAAGTGAAATTGATAAGATGTCTTTTCAATTGTTATCTAGAACTAGGGCAAAAGGAGGATTTGATCTTTCGATTTTTTTTTTTTGGGGAAATTTTCTTGTAATCCCTTCTATTCTCACCTTATTTGTCCCTCTTTCATGCATCTAATAAAATTTGGAATGCTAAAACGAGATAAGGACTTTTATTTGGTCAGTAGTGTTCCTTAAGGTGAATATTAGTGATTTCTTATGGAAAGGGGGGCCTAATAAGACTATATATCTTGACAGCGTGTGTCCTGTGATACACATTTTCACTTGTTTTAAATTGTGAGGTGGCTGCAGCGATTAGGAACTTCTTTTTGGTCATTTTGAGGCCGATTGGCTATTTCTAGAATGGAGATTGCTTGATATTGGAAAAGATGCTAAAGTATTTTGTACTTGTGGTCTCTCTGTCTTTCTGTGGTATTACGGAGCATTTAGATAGTGAGCATTTAGAAATTAATTATTTGTGCCAAACACTCTTAATAGTGGGAGGGATATGACACCAGTAAAATGTCTCCTCGTTAACCGTTAAGAAGTTCAATTCAAAATTGAGTATGATTCCTAAAATAAAAGAACATATATAGGGGAAACAATTTTGTAGGAGTTGACTTGTTTTCCTTGATTGGATGTTGGAATGTTGACAACCTTTGTTTTGAAGATTAGAGATGTGAAACCCTTTAAATTTTATTTAATAGAGCTTTTTATTTTGTTTGTTGGTGTGGGTGTGAAAGTGTTTTTCCTCTTATCTGTCATTAGGGATTATTTGAAGGCTTGAAAGCCTACAGGAAAGAAGATGGTAATATTCTCCTGTTTCGTCCTGAAGAAAATGCACTTCGGATGAAAATAGGTGCAGAAAGGATGTGCATGCCGTCGCCGACAGTTGAACAGTTTGTGGATGCTGTAAAGGCAACTGTTTTAGCAAACAAACGCTGGGTAAGCTATAACTTTACACTGTTAGTATTTGTTTGTTAGTGGAAGTACCAGCTAGATTATTAAATTTTTTTATGTTTTGTATCAGGTTCCCCCTCCAGGTAAAGGTTCCTTGTATATTAGGCCATTACTGATGGGAAGTGGAGCTGTTCTTGGACTTGCACCTGCTCCTGAGTACACATTTTTAATTTATGTTTCACCTGTAGGAAACTATTTTAAGGTTTGTTTTCTCCTTGTTCTTGCTAGTTTGATTGAGCATGCCTTAAATAATGAATTCTTAGATATTTTGAAATTATTTATTCTTATTTCACTTGAGTTGAGTTTCATATTTTGAAAATTAATTGGCATGCCTTAAATAATGAATTCTATGAATTAAATGATCCTTTTACCATCATTTGTATGAATGAGTTTAAACTTTCTGAAGTGGGATGTATTTTGACTACAAGCATATATTGCTTGTAGTGTAGGCTGATTTATTTAGTTAAATCCTTTTCTGTTCTGTATTATCAGTTGGTTTTATAATGACTTTTAGCTAGAGAGTTAATTGGTAGTGAGTAGTGACTTGGCATTGACTAGAAAATGTATAAACATTAATTTTGTGCTAGGTAGGTAGTGTTTGGTAAAATTGAAAATCAAGTGTTGAAAATTTAAATGCTGAATAATATAAGTGGTAGAATTTCTAAACTGTAAAAATATTTAAATAATCACTGTATATTCAATGCAAATTTTAAGTTAAAAATTTTGACTTATTATTTTAAGCGAATTTTAGCTTAATTGGGACTTTTAAATTATACATTTCCAAACAACTTAAAATTAATAGTGTTGAAAATTTTAATTTTAAACGATGAATGATGTTTCTAACATCACCTTAGCAACGAAATGGTGCATTGATCTAGATAATATATGTTTGTCCACATCCATGGGTGTGTGCACATTTGAAATGATGATGTGTTTTTGTCTATGAAGCATCAGCACACTTTTTAGGGTCAAATGTGTGTACATGCCAACATGCCTCTAAGGCGTGTGGCGTGTCAAATCTACCAAACCATGCTCGATGGAAAAATGTAAAAGAAAATAGATGGATGCACTTGCCTCACATGCCTTTTATGTGTCAGAAACACATTAGATGTTTAAGGGGATTGTTCCTTTCGTAATAAATACTTTTTCAATGTTTATTAGTAATATAAAGCAAATGCTTCAATCCATCAAATTAAAACAATAAAAAAAGAAGTTAAAACCCTAGAAGCAGAGTAGAGGAGGGTTTTATAAGCAGAGTACAGGAGGGGAAAGACTTAAACCCTAGAAAAAAGAAATGCCTTGGAGCAAGAAGAGTCAGATTATAAAAAACTAGGAATCGTATTGCTTTGATTTTTATTTGCTATGACTATCATGTTTCTCTTTTTCTTTGACAGGATGATGGGCTTTTTTTGTATGCCTTTTAAATGTCTTTGATATTACTAAAGATCACGATGCTCTTGATAAAATAAAATCTTTAATTATCAACATGTTAGGTATTCTACATGTTAAGCTGTATAACATGTTCCAATCGTGTCCTATTATTTTAAGACTTGGTGCATCCCATTTTCATAGTTTTTTGTTGCTTCTTATTTTATGATTTGTATGATTGTTGTTGATATCACATCCCTATCCAATGCTTATCAATGTATCCTCTTTTACATATCTGATGCCAGGAAGGTGTTGCACCAATTAATTTGGTTGTTGAGCATGAACTGCATCGAGCAACTCCTGGTGGTACTGGAGGTGTTAAGACTATAGGGAACTATGCTGCGGTAAGTTAGACCTGTAGTTCCCGTCAAATTTATCTGTCCATTAATCTGTTCTTAGATCTTTATGCAAGATGCTTATTTATTTCTTAGAAGTGAAATTGAATGTGGTTTCAAAATATGGTGTAATAATCTATTGAGAATCATAAGTTTAAATTTATTAGTGTACCAGTAACACAATGGTTGAAATTGATCTGAAGTTATGATTTGAAGAAGAGATTTTTCAAAAGCTATTACAATTTGTAGCATCTAACATCTTTCTTTTTATTTATTGGATTGCTTCTCATAGGTTCTCAAGGCACAATCTGTTGCAAAGGCCAAAGGATATTCTGATGTTCTATATCTTGATTGTGTTCATAAAAAATATCTGGAGGAGGTTTCATCTTGCAATATTTTTGTTGTGAAGGTATTGTGAACATGGAGTTAACTCCTCACGTATATTTCTCTTTTGCTTGAGGGGCGTGTCATTGTTGATTTTTGGAAAAAAAGTAAAATCATTAAACATTGATGGCTAATTCTTTATATGGAATATTTTTTTTTGTCAATATAATAATCATTTGTTGGGGAACTTTTTATCCTGCCTTTAAGTCCACAAACATATGATGATCACTATCCACCATCTTTGGTAGCTGGGCAGCAACAGCACCATGAGTTCAATTTTCAAGCATCATTGCAAACCACCATTGCCACCACCCCCTATTTAATATTCCTTTCAGCAACAGCACTTACTATCATTTCTGCTTACTATGGCCTATCTAATGCATCTACCAACACCAACCAGCTGCCATGACTACTGATAGTTGCCAAAATGACACTTTGGACCACAACCTCTTGTCAAAACTGTTAATGCTGTTCTCTGGAAACCCTTGACACTCTATTATTGACAATGCCAGCTTCATTATATTACTGTCTTATTATCTTTGGAATAGTGGATATCAATTTCTGAATAAATGCTCCAATTTTTGAATCAGGAATCTTGGTGCAATGCCAATTGTCAAACCGAAATTCTGCCTGTTGGTTTAGGTTTTTGGGTTTATAAAGCAAACAAACATGTGCTTTTGGCAATTGCTTTCTCCTTTTCATGGATATTTGCTCAAAAGATGTTATTTTTCTTTTCTTTTTTTGGGAATTATAGCGGGTAATGAAATTGTTAAGAAAACAAGTGGTTTAGTAATCTGAAAGTCATTAACAATTAATCAGTAGTTATTTTACTGACAATAATAGTGTAAGAGTTAATGCCTTGGTATTGCCATTTTTTGTTTGTCCGCACTTGTCAATTATCTTCACAGATTGGTTGCAAGGAAGCCTGGCATCTTTGTATGATCCGACTTCTTGTTATAAGATGTGCTTGTAACCCATTTTCCATCCATGGATTAATTTGCTTTGGATGTAATTTTGGCTCTTTTTCTAATTCCTGGCATGTAATTTGTTAATTGAATATGTATGTATCTTATGCTTTTCAACTTTCAGTTGTTCTGTTTTTCATGATCCCATACTGAAATACACCTCTGACTTGATGAAATAATGGAATCAGAGGTTTTCATTTGTCTTTATTCTCAAGCTTGATGTTTCTCCAGATGTTTTGAGCTGATAGATTCAAATTTACTCTGGTCTCAGGACAACATTATTTACACTCCTGCAATAAAAGGGACAATCCTACCTGGCATTACAAGGAAGAGTATAATTGATGTTGCCCGGAGCCAAGGATTCCAGGTACCTATTTTTGGCCCCAAAAAAAAACTAATATTAAAGATACTGAAGAATTGATATCTTGATTAAATATTAAAAATATGGTACTAACGTTATATGATAAAAATGGAGATATGGCAACTCTAGGTCTGTCAGCCTTTTCTTACAGCCAATATCGCTGCCCATATTTTTAGTTGATTCTAGAGCTTGTCAGTTTTGTCGTGTCAGGCATTATTCTCCCCCTTACATTGGCTTTCTCCAGCATTATTAGCTCTACAGTCAGAGTTTGCACATAAGCACATCTGTTGAAATTGTTTAAGCCATTGTTGTTGCCTTTAATTTTCTTCATTGTTAACGTTTCAATCTTGATTAGCCTTTGTAGAGTGGCTAATCTAGATTTTCAAAATAGGGGCTGTATTTGTGAGTTGTGACGGATACACTTCTAGGATAAAAGGTCATGAATGAATATAATTCCTAGACTACTGGTTATATGCTTCAGTTGAGTCTGTTCTCTCTAGACTCCACCTGTACTATAACCTATGTATATAACTCCTTAAATGGAGGCTTAAAAATGCAAAATGTAATGATTGTCTGGTAAATTTTTAATGGTGGGGTTCTGGATTCTGTTTCATTTTTCTCTTGTATTTTTTTTTTTTTATCTACTTTTGAAACTCTCATCTCAACTTACAGACACAACTATATGGTATCATTGTCTCTCAAATGTATTTCAATTCTCTGTTCTTGATAATGGAATAACTTCTATCCCAACAATTCGGACATGGTTGCCTTAGTCATCTCAGTTGGTTTCATATGTATTTTTGAAGACAGTGATATATCTTGATGACATTGGTATCGCATTAGTCCACTTCAATTGTCATATGATGTTCTGCAGTAGCCTGCAGAATGAGTACTATATTTACTTGACTTCCCAATGCTTATCTGGTAAAACACAGGTTGAAGAACGACTTGTGGCAGTGGATGAATTGCTTGAAGCTGATGAAGTTTTTTGTACTGGGACAGCAGTAGTTGTGTCACCTGTGGGCAGCATCACTTACAAGGGTAGAAGGTAAGAATATTATCCTTGCTAGTGAAAGTATTGAAATTAAATTTTGCTGTCAAACACTGGAAGAAAGTAATTGAAAAGCAAAAAATTCGATCTTATGGAGAAAAAAAATTTCCATTTGTATTTGGTTGTTGAGACAATGGAGCTGTGTTAGATGACCGTTTCCTTTGAAACTAACAAAATTTGATTCGTAAAATTTTCAAAATGAAACTCAACTGGTGGAATTGATTACAAACTGTTAGGATCCTAGTTGGTCAAGGTATGGGATTTGGTGAATCACACATTGAAAGTATGGAATTTCAATGTGGGGTTTATATGGACTTTGGGCTCTCCAACCCTTGAATTAGCTTTTGGGATGTGGTTCTTCCAAGATTCATAACACAAACCCAATGCAAATTAGAGTGAAGTACAATATGGCTCTTGCATTAATGTGTAAGAGCATAACTAAGTATTGGAAGGGTGTACATCTAGTGCAATGATGAAACTTGAAGTCAAGACAGTAGTAAAATGCTTCTTTGTCAATGCTGTCACCGGGAAGTGTCCATGCTACTTTGTCGATGTGAGGCACTACTATTGCATGCTGCTCGTTTGGCGGTAGCGAAGCTGACCTTTTTTACTTTTTTGCAGGGTGTCTTACGGAGAAGGAGGCTTTGGTGCCGTGTCGCAACAGCTGTATACAGTGCTTACCAGACTACAAATGGGCCTTATAGAGGACAAGATGGACTGGACTGTGGAGCTGAATTAGGCATACTCAAGTAATCAAACTTTAGTTTGTGTTTTGATGTCTAGAGGTTGTACAACTCTCCATCTTGTTGCAGTTTAAAGCTGTTCACTTGGTTGTTTTTTTTTCTTATTTTCAGTGATATGTAGATAATATGCCTATTTGATGTTTTTAGCACTTCCTGAACTCAATTTGCAATGGCTATGTGAAAAGATCAAAAAAAAAAATATTGGTTAAAATTTTCAGGCTAGTTTAAAAAATCATTTTGATTCTTACTATTTTAAAATTAAGCTTAGCACCTATACTACCATGAGTCAAAAGAACAATATTTGAGAGAGTAAACTGTTTTATAATATAACAATTTAGGAATTAAAAAAGTAATTAATTTGTGCAAACTTGAGAGAAATGGCAAGATTTATTTGCAAGTATCAGTCATATGCCTCATGTTTTTTAGTTTTGTACTATTAAAATTTTCTTATATTGTTTTTTTCTTTTATTCAAGAGGATTTTTTTTAAAAAAAAAATGTAGCAAATGATTTTATTATAATTTACTATTTTTGTGTAATTTTTTCCCTATTTAATAATCTGTAAAACAGTATGTCTAAAAACTTTGGTATGTCTTGTATTTTGAAAGAATAGAAGATTTGATTGTGGTCCACTGAAAGTTTTAAAGCTGATAACAGTTTACTAAAAACCAAACAGCGTTTAATTCCCTTTTTCAACCTATTATAACTTAATCCTAAAATTGGGCCTTTACTCATTTGTAGAAGTATAATTTGATTAAGAGATATTATATTTTCCTATATCATTTAATATGTTCTAATTAAATAATTGTTTTAAATTAATTTTTATAATAATATCTTCAAATAAGATTTTTAGAAAATCATGTTGTAATCTCAATGTTAAATTAATATACTCTAAGCAATATATATATATATATATATATCTTATTTTTCTTTAATGACCTTTTTCAAAGACCTAAATTTAGTTAATGTAGCTAGATTATGTTTGACCTATTATTTAAAGCATATAAAGCAGCATTAGCAGGTAGAAACAATCTGATAAAGATATCACTAAATTCACCTGATTATTTAGATTGTAGTATGAAATTGAAAGCCATTACCATATTTAAACTTGTTTATGTATATAATATTATTCTTATTCAAATAGATTAATTTATATATCTTTTTTTTTTTTCTTGTTTCTTTTGACCTTTAGGCTTTTTATTTTTTATTTAAAAAAAAAAATCTTTCAACTTTCTTTCTGGTAGCTTTATAATAGAATAAAACTACAAAAGGTAAGAAAACGCGTAGGTGAGTTGCTTTTGTTTATGGAGAGATGAGATTTTGAGCAACAATTAATTTAAAAAAAAAAAAAAGGGAAAAGTAAAAAAAAAAAAAAAACTATGTGGTTTGATTCTTTTTATATGGATTTATGATTGATTTTTTTTTTTAACAAAAAAAAAAAAAGTTTGAGATTTATTCCGTTAGCAGTTTAGAATCTTCGTTATTAACACCATTAGTTAACGTTGATGTAGCAAAGTCAATGATAATGTGACACTAACGTGTTATTTATGAGTCCCACTTTTTATTCACGGGTTATCTAAAAAAATAAAAAAATAAGATTCACAAGTGCCACGTAATTATTGATTTTGCCATATCAATATTGATTAACGGTATTAAAATTATAGATCTTAAACTATTAACGAAATAAATTTTAAATTTATTTTTATAAAAAAAAAATACATAATTATAAATGTAAAACGGTAAAATCATAAATTATTTTTTTGTACTTTCTAAAAAAAAAAAAAGAGTTGAATTAGCATTCTTCTTAAAATGGAGATATTGTAGCAGTCAATTATGGCAATATTGCTTCTTAATTTGCTTTGGTCACCAAAAGCTTAAGTAAAAGTTTTTCATACAAAAGTTTATCAACAAAGATTTTTGCTTTTTCCATATTAATTATAATCTATGTTGCATGGAAACTTTCAAGAGATCACGTTTTTGCGTTTCAAAAATAATTTTTAGTTGAAAATTCACGAAAATTTATTCGAAATGTTTCGGACATGTTTTCATAATTTGAAAAAATTGAAAACTCGTTTTCAAATTAAAAAAAAAAAAAAAATCAGCTCGCTCAGATTAACCCCTAAATAAAAATATTTACTTCCGATTTCATTTTCCTTTATATATGTATAATTATTATTGTTATATTAATTATTATATATATA
>CATKHJ010754197.1:0-27659 GCA_949750685.1 Vernicia montana
TGATTATAGAATATAAATAGAGGTGACGGTCTCTCCGGAATAAATGACGCCCAGTCATTACTCCTATGACCATGAACATTTATAGTATTTGTTTAAGAGCGATCTGTCATCCATATTCTCAACACTTGAGAATAGATCCTCTTACGAAATACTAATGGACTTCAAATATACATTTAATACAATGGAACAATTGATTTATATAAACATATATTTATTGCCATATAATAATGTTGTTTTACATTTACATAAACATATATACAGCTCTAGGGCATATACTCTAACACTTTTGGGACCGCACACGGTTGATTTTGGACCACACAGGGCAAGTCAGGACCGCACAGAAAGGAACGGACCGCACAAGTCCATTTTGGGACCGTACAGGCCCCAAAATGGACCGCACAGGCTTTTTCAGAACTGCACAAGGCCTGTGCGGTTCCTGTAGGGCCCTGTGTGGTCACACAGGTGGACCGGGGTCCATTCTTCTAATTTTTTGATTATTTCTTGCCCGTTTCAGTTTTCGAGTCCTTTTTGCACGTCCGTAGGCTTAGAAGGTGTGAAATTCAAGGTTCACACCTAATATCTCCTCACACTCATCCTTAGGTGTTCATTAAAAATGAAGAATATCTAGGGTATCATACGTTTTTCGGATATGTTTGGTTACCAAACACATTCTCGGCTTGCTTCGAGAATTGCTATTATCTCCACATGATTTGAAGAAGTAGCAACTATTGTTTGCTTTGTAGAATACCAAGATATAGTTGTATTACCACATGTGAATAAATAGTCCATTTGAGATCGAGTTTTGTGTGGATCAGATAAATACCCTGCATCTGCATAACTAACCAATTGAAGTTTATATTCACTTGTATAAAACAAACCCAAATCAACAGTTCCTTGAAGATATCGCAATATATGCTTAATGCCATTCCAATGTCTTTGGGTTGGCGAAAAACTATATCTTGCTAACAAATTGACTGAAAAAGGAATATCAAGCCTCGTGTTATTAACAAGATACATTAGCGTAGCTATTGCACTAAGATATGGTACTTTAGGACCAAAAATTTCTTCATTATCTTCTCGAGACTGGAAAGGGTCCTTATTCACATCAAGTGATTGAACAACCATTAGACTACTCAATGAATGTGCTTTGTCCATATAAAATTATTTAAAGACCTTTTCTGTATAAGTCGACTGATGAACAAAAATTCCTTTTGCTAAATATTCAATTTGTAAACCAAGATAGAACTTTGTCTTTCCAAAATCTTTCATCTCAAATTATTTTTTTCAAATAATCTACTACTTTTGGAAGTTCTTCAGGAGTTCCATTAATATTCAAATCATCAACGTATATAACAATTATAGCAAACTCAGATCTAGACTTCTTTATAAAAACACTTGGACAAATAGGATCATTTTTATAACCTACTTTTAACAAGTATTCACTAAGAAGATTAAACCACATACACCCATATTATTTTAATCTATACAAAGATCTTTGTAATTTAATTGAATAAATTTCTCAGGAACTTGAATTATATTTTTTTTGGCATTTTAAATCCTTCAGGGATTTTCATATAAATATCATTATCAAGTGAGTCATATAGATAGGTTGTGACTATATCCATTAGGCATATATAAAGTCTTTCATGTACTGCCAGACTAATAAGACATTGAAATTTTATTGCATCCACCACAGGAGTGTATGTCTCTTCGTAATCAATTCCAAGTCTTTGCGAAAATCCTTGTGCAACAAGTCTTTCTTTGTATCTTATGACTTCATTTTTCTCATTTATTTTTTACACAAATACCAATTTGTATCCTACCGGTTTTCATACCTTCACATGTTTGAACTACTGGTCCAAAAACCTTATGCTTTTCAAGAGAATTCAATTTTGCTTATATTGCATCTTTCCATTTTAGCCAATCAACTCTATTTTGATATTCTTGAACAGATTGTGGTTCAAGATCCTCATTTTCATTCATAATATCTAGTGCTACACTATATGCAAAATCATAGTCCACAACCATTTCATTTTGATTCCATCCCTGTTCAGAACTAACATAATTTATCAAGATCTCTTCATTTTTACTAATTTCAGGTACTTGTACTTCTTCATGAAGTTTATTTATGTTAGTATCTACCTTCTCAATAAAATAATCTTTATTATTTATTCCTTTTTTCTTTCAAGGATTTTTATCCTTAGAACCAATAGATCTTTCATGCTTCAAGCATGCTTGAGATTCATTAATATTAATAGGTTGTCCTTCTGGGACATCAATATAAATTGGAACATTGACAACTGGTGTATATGATTTTGTTACTCGCTTTGGATCAGCAAGTGTATCTGGTAGTTGATTTGCTAAATTTTACAGATAGATTATCTTTTGAACTTCTTATTCACAATATTTTATTCTCATATCTAGATGAAAACATGATGAAGTATTACATGTTATTGTCTTTTTTACCTTTTATTGTCTCCCCTAATGATGGGAATGTTGTTTCATCAAAATGATAATCTACAAATTGCGCTGTAAACATATCTCCAATTAATGGCTCAAAATATTTAATTATTGAAGGAGATTCATATCTAACATATATTTCTAATCTCCATTGAGGACCTATCTTAGTGCGTTGTGGTGGAGCAATTGGGACATAAACCATACACTAAAAAATTCTTAGATGAAAAATATTTGGTTCTTGACAAAAATCGAATTGTAATGGAGAGAACTTATGATAACTTATTGGTCTAATATGTATAAGTGTTGCCGCATGTAAAATAGCATGTCCCAATACTGAAGTAGGAAGTTTGGCTCAAAAAAATGATGGTTTAGCTATTAATTGAAGGCGTTTAATAAGTGATTCTGCTAAATTATTTTGTGTATGAACATGTGCTACAGGATGTTCAACATTTATCCCAAGTGACATACAATAATCATTAAGAGCTTGAGATATAAATTCACCAGTATTATCAAGATGAATTGTCTTAATTAGATGATTTGGAAATTGTGATTGTAATCGAATTATTTGAGCAAGTAATCTCACAAATGCCAAATTGTGTGATGATAATAAACACACATGTGACCATCTAGTAGAAGCATCTATTAAAATCATAAAATATCTAAATGGTCCACTTGGTGGATGAATAGGTCCACATATATCACCTTGAATGCGTTCTAGATATACATGTCATTCAATTCCAATTTTAGCTAGTGATGGCTTAACAATTAATTTTCCCTAAGAACAAGCAACACAAAAAAATTCATTACCTTTAAGAATATTCTAGTTCTTCAATGGCTGCCCATGTCAATTTTCAATAATTTTTCTCATCATTATTGAACTAGGAAGGCATAATTGGTAATGCCAAATAAATTTTTTTTTGGATTTGTAAACTTTTGATTTACTAAAAGTTTCGTTTCAATTGTACCAATTTATGTGTAGTACAAACCAGAGGAAAGAGAATGGAATTTTTCTAATACACATTTTTTACTCAAAATTGTAATACCATAAATTTTAAAAGAAAAAAGAAGAGGAATATTTTATTATTTATATATGGATATAAGCTGCTGATTGGTCCATTTTGGACCAATGAATTTTATTGTTTTCAGATAGCAGGAGAGAGAAAGAAGTAGAGAGAGAGAGAGGGGGAGGGAAGGAGGGAGGGCTGCCTGCCAAGACCATTGCCATCGGCCACCGAATCGCCACACTTTCCACACCAAGAGGAAGAGCAGCTGTTGACGAGTGCACCGGTAGAAGCTCACCGCCAAAAGCCACTGGAGCAAGGTGAACGTTCCATCTAATTAGACCGCTGGTGAGAAGCTTTCCAAGCTGATTCCAGTCGACTTGGGTCACATTTTCCAACTAGATTTGTATGGTTGGACTCATCTTCTCCTAAGTTTTCATTTGGTACCTATTTCATCTAAAATGGTTAACTTTCATTTTTGACCGAAATCTGGCGAAGACCGAGGTTGTCAATTTCATTTTTCAACGATCTCCGCGACTGAGGGAGAGTGACAGTGGTTTCTGGATTCCCCATTTTGAGACGAACCCATTGATACTCGTTTTGTCGTCAACCACCACCGATGATAGTTTTTCTGTTATTTTTCGATGACCTTCCGGTGAGTGTCGTTTGATAGTTTGGAATTAGTTATAGACGTTTAATTGGATAATTCTATATGGTTAAGTTAATATAAGTTAGGATTGTTAGCAAGACTTAATAATTAAGAACTATATGATTAAGGTTCCTAAAATCATAGTTGATATTTGATTTGGGAATTTCATGAATAGGTAAGGTGAGCAAAGAATTGGATGAGCTACATGCAATTGAGATGAATTGAGTTTGATTGAAAGGATATAGCGAGTGAGATAAGTTATGAAGTGCAAGTTTGTAATTCTTTCTACTTGACTCTTCATTGTATACTGCATTTGTTCATGAGGTCATTTGGACCGAAGCCAAATTCATTGTCTGTACTTCATTGTATAATGATAAAACCATTTGAATTGTGACTTTATTATTGCTATTACTGAGGCCACTTGGGCCGAAACTATTTATATGTAATGCCAAGGCCACTTGGGTCGAAGAGCCATTGGTATGATATTGACAAGGCCACTTGGGATAAAGCTATATTTATGTGTTAATAAGACCATCAAACATACTGATATTTTGTTATTGATCCTACCGAACTACGACCAAACCTAAGACCTAATGTAATAGAACTCTTATCTAATAGGGGGAAAAGCCATTAGACCTTGTGCACTCGGTAATGCCTTACCTAGGAAGGGTAGTAACCTAGGCGTGTACTTAAAAAAGTGCATATTAAACAAAGCCTTACCTAAAGGGGACAGTACTCTAAGCGTGTACTTAAGGAAGTGCACGTTAAACATGATATGTATACAGTGACCATGAGGATAGTGACACAGTCCTGCCCATGAGATAATTGATGAATGAGTAATTGACGAATATGATTCTATGTTCTGTTACTACTTTCTATACTTTGGTGCCCTTCATTTATGGCACATATGCGTAATGTTTATTGAACCCTCAATATATATATATATATATATATGTTCATGTGACCATATGACCCTTTGATATATGTATATGTATGAACCATTGTTCATTGATTTATTGACTACTTGTAAACCTTCTTGTTCATATGCATTTCATACTTATTGAGTTGACAGCTCACCAGATCGTTTGTGGATTTCAGGTTATAGATTGAAGAACATAGAAGATAGAAGTTGAGGTGTATAACATGACTTATTGATCTTCCTTCTCCATCAAGAAGTACAATGTATATGTTTATACTTTGTGATTATATGTTAATGTTAAAATGTTAAATGTTTCTATGCATAGCTGATTCGTAGTCGTTGGAAGTCATAGTTGTATATATATTATATGTTTATATGTTATTAAGGCATTATTGGACTTTTCCTTGTATTAAGAATGATAGTATGATGATGATTATTGATGCTAAGTATAAGGTATGTGATGTGTATATGATTTAGGTTTTGATATTGGGAAGTGACTTGTATGTGATTATTGATGATTGTATTTGAGGATAGATGAGTTCTACGAATTTTCGGAGGCCTTACGCTTACCGATGCCCTAAGACCATCCCGACTCTTGGCGTCGGATCGTGAAAGAAATAATGCTTGTAATATGGAGGTATTCTTGATTCCTCTAATTTATCATCTCAATGTGATATCCATTATTGCGAATATCTTTAAAACTTAATAAATTTCTATGAGACTTTGGAGAAAATAATATATTATTTATAACAAATTTTGTTCTTCTTAGTAATAATATATTGGCTCTGTCGGAGCCTTCAATTATTTTTGTTTTACCAGATATTGTAGTAACAATTGTCTCACCCATTATCAAAGAAAAAAAAATATTTTGCATTTTTAAGAATAGTATGTAGTTGCACTATCCACAATACATATATCTTCTTCATTTGTCTTGGATTCAATCAAATACAGAGAAGTATTCATATGTTTCTTCATTGAAACGAAACAAAATATATTGAAGTAAATAAACAACCCACGCACAAAATAAAATAAAATAAAAAACTTGAAAAAAAAGACAAAAAAAAACCTTTCATGTTGTCTTGATATTTCAATCAATTTTTCTTATTAATAGCTTTAAAGAAATGAGTCATATCCAAATGTATTATATTAATAGGATCATTATTTTGAAAAACATAATTAGTCTCTATATTTTTTCCCTTCTCCTTCAATGATGCTTAATAAAGCTCAACAAATTATTTGGACATATAACAAGTATGTAACCAATGTCCATTCATATCACACCGATAACATTTGCTTTCTATATTTTTTCAATGATATTTATTTTTTTTACTTTTTCCTTTGTCTTATTTCTTCATTGTTATCCCACTTTTGGTGGTGTCTGGGAAGGCAAACCCAAAGAACGAGGAAAGATTTGGAGTTGCTCATACTCTAGGTCATATCCGTATGTATTTTTAGAATTATAATTATTGTTATAACCACTATGATAATAATTATTTTGACCATGACCGTAACTAAGATAGCGACCGCGATTGTGGTTATGATCTGAGTTATCTCTCTCTCTCTCTCAAACACTGCTCTGTTATAGTTTTGAAGCAGATAGATCATGAGAGCTAGGTCTCTTTACTCTATCCTGTTACAATTTATGTATGTGAGCAAATTTCTTATAATTTCTTAGTTCAAACAATGGCAACTGATAACGACACAACCAGATCCAGATCCACCACCTTCAATGGTGGTGCCACCAATACAACACAAAAGCCCAAAATTGCACTCATCACCGACATAACTGGCTAAGATGGTTCCTACTTGACGGAATTAATTGTAAATTGGATGAGGGATCAATTAAGAACATGTCTTAATTGATTCCAACTCACCGAAATTCATGAAAACAACTAGTTGAGTATAAAGGGAAAAAGATCAAACACATGAATATGTATGAATATGGGGATGAACATGAAAAATATAGCAATATTAAAATAAATCAATAAAAAGTAATTAAATTAAAAATCCTCCTTTAAATTACCTATCCCTTAGCTAAATCAAAACCATAGAAGGATTTGTGTAATACCCCGACTGTACATGTATGAATTTCTCATTGACTATATGAATGATTTACAGTTGTTATCTGTGTATTGATGATTTAGATTGATTAGAATTGAGAATTGGACTTAGAATTTTGAATTGTATAAAGAAGGGCTATAGAGCGTAAGTCGTAACCATAATAAGGAAGTCGCAACCACTACCGTGGGCGCGATGGTGACCGCGAACCTCTCTGCCTGAATTTGGTAAAATGGCTTAATGAATATAGTGACCGCGACAGAAGAGTAGCGACCGTGATATCAGCATGAACAATCATATGAACAGTACTCGGTAGTGATCGTGAAGACCATATTGCGACCGCAATATGAGAATTAAGACCATGACTCTCGTCGGGGACAGAATCGAGAGAACAACCCTATATAAGGATTTAAAGCCCTAAAATTCATTTCACCCAATTTTCTAAGCTCTCTAAGCTCATTTTCTCTCAAAATCCTCCCAACACATTCATTCTAAACTCAGGGAACTCATTTATTGCATCATTAAGAGGATCTAGGGTTGAAGAATCCACTTCCTCTTCTCATTGATTAAGCATTGAAGTCAAGGTAAATTAGGGTTTATGTGTTTTTCTTCCATTTCCTTTTAATTTCTTCTATTGGGATAAGGTTATGGTAAGATTAAGTTGATTTAGCATTATTAGCATTGTTAATTGAGTCAAGATTATTGATTATTGATTTATTTACTATTTCTATGGTTGGATATGTATAGCTCCTCCTAGAGATAGAAGAGATGATGATGATGGAAGATGTGACCATCATATTTGCTTGTTATAGAGGTTGATTGCAAGCTATTTTGGGATTTCATTGATTGAGATGAGTGATAATTATACTATTATAGTTGTGTTTGAACCTTAAGGCATAAATGCCTAATTCTTTCATGACCACCAAATTGTTTATTGATAAATACTATTTGAATTAACCATTGTGATATTCCATTTTATTGTATACATGAACCCAAATGATAATTCTACTTGATATTGAATTGAAACCATAATTATTGATCCATTGATAATCTATGTTTATTGTTTACCATTGTACACCTTTATATGATTATGAACCAAAAGCATAAATCCCTAATTCTGATATGGGGTAAAACATCAGGCATTGTGCATAGTGTACTTTGGTGGATAGAGTAAAGTATCCATGTCCTAGCTAGGAATGGCTTATCGCCCTAGCCGTGAGATCTGATCAATCTTACGTAAAGTTGAAGGTATGCTCCGAAAACATGAGCCTCTATTTCTATTGATTTTATGAGTAAGTTCTATGCCTCAGTTCTCAGTAATGCCTTTGAGCATAATGTCATTTTATATGGAGAACGTTAAGACATAATTACTTAATACTCTTACTGTATCGATATGTTTATGCTAAACATGATATGTTATTGTTATTGACCCAATCGATTGATATTATTGAAACGATTGGTTATTGATTTCAAACCATTCGATTATTGATATTGAACCTGTTGCTTATTGTTATTGAATCCAACCATTTTTCGTTATTGAACTGATTGGTTATTGTTATTGATTGATGAACCATGAACTATTATTATAAACTGACCTTGAATCACCAAGCTTCACAAGTTATGGTAGTATAATTTTTACTCACTACTTTATTTTATTAGTGATTCTATTTTTCAGGTGAGCTATAGTTTATCGGTTCAGTTTCCAAGGCATCTTTCTTCACCCTCAAAAACTCAAATGATTAATGTAAAGCTCAATTTCTCATATTTATTATTTGTATAGATGATGATGTAAACGTTTAGATGCTTCATGGTACATGAATTAGATTAGTATTCTTTTGGGCCCTATAAGGCATTAACTTATGGATGATGTATCTTGTAAGATGTTATAAGGTTTGATTATTGATGAACGAATATATGAATTATGAATGTTATTGATGAGTATGAATTAGTATGATTATCTAGTTTAGATCTTGAAAGATTTGTATGTGATTGGATTACTTGATACCGTATTGGATGATTGATGGGTAAGGTTCCTATGGGTTTTCAGTGGCCTTAAACCTACCCATGCCCTAGGATCATCGCAGCTCGAAAGTCGGGTCGTGACAATTTGATGTAATGGGAGTCCTAGGTAGGTGAGGATTAACCATCAGGTTCATATTGAATTATACCTTTATGTTCTTCTTAAAGAGTAGTTCCTTGTTCTTAGTATTTTTAGCCTAGGTTTTGATTGATTTTTAATTCTTTGTTCTTTAAAGCTGAGAGAGTTTTTCTATTTTTTAGTCTTCAAATTCATTTTTTGCCCTAGATGTGAGAAGAAGACCCTTTTTAATTATTAGAAAATAGGTTTTATCTTTTTCTTTTTTGGGAAACAATTATTATTATTCCAAAAGAGTTCAAATAAGCAAAAACCAGTAAGAAACAAACCTAACACCCAGAACTAACAACCAGCAAAAAATCTAGCACAACATGCCCCCAACAGCCAACACAACGCAAAACCAAACTATCCAACCCAATCAGAAAACAAAAAACTATACAAAGAATAAATAATGCTACACATCAGTTTACCAAACTATTATAAACCAACCCAATAACCCAGAACACAGCAGCAAGACTAGAAACACAATCTGCAATAACTCCTCAATAGTCAAATATCACCACCCTGCCTAACTATGCAGTCCATAGCTGTCCAAAACACCTAAATTTGCAACACACAACATTTTTAATGTTCTGAAACACCCTATCCCCATTTTTTTGAGAACCAGAAAACACCACTTCATTTCTTTCCTTCCATAAAAAATAAATGGTAGCATCAAAAGCCATCCTTCTTATCTTAGTTATCCTACTCTTCCCACAAGCTTTCCTACTAAACCAACTCACATCTCTCCTCCAAGGTAAAATCCCTCTAGTGATTCTACACCCTCTCAGTATTTTGACCCATACTCCATGAGCAAAGGCATACTGAAAGAATAGATGGTCAACTGTCTCTGCTTGCAACTCACACCAGCAGCATTCCTCAGTTATGCCAACACCCCATTTCCTAACCCTAACCTTAACTGCAAGCCTGTCTTTAATGGCCAACCAAAGTATGAAGCTAAACCTTGGAACCAAACCAGAGCCCCAAATAAGTCTTCACCAGCCCACAGTAGCAGATTTAAGCCTTAAAACATCCCAAGCAGAGGCCATAGTATAAGTCCCTAACTTACTAGCCTTCCATACAATTTTATCATTGCCTACTCCATTGACTTCACACGATTTCA
This sequence comes from Vernicia montana, assembly GCA_949750685.1. Classification (NCBI taxonomy): domain Eukaryota; kingdom Viridiplantae; phylum Streptophyta; class Magnoliopsida; order Malpighiales; family Euphorbiaceae; genus Vernicia; species Vernicia montana. Next base: position 10,345 of record CATKHJ010754197.1, read on the forward strand.
CAAGATCCCATACCCCTGCAGTAGCATCATCTAAAGGCTCAGGCAATCTCCATACCCCTCTTCTCCATAAATCTACCATTACAACTCTCTTACTAATATCAAATTCTTGAATATTAACATTTGAGAACAAATCAACCAGTGTAGTTCCATTAACCCAAGGGTCAAACCAGAAGTTTGTACCCCTCCCATCACCAATTTAATAACAATAAAATCTTTTAACCAACTGTCTAAGCCTTTTTAAAGTGATAATTCATGATAATTAATAGATAATATCCATTTAAATAAGGTAATTCTTGAATTATCCCCTAAAAATCTATCTCTAACTTCCCTCTTATCCTAATATGATCAAATGAGAATTGGGTTGGACCAAAAATGGGTTTTGGGCTTGGAAAGAATAGATTGGAGGCCCAAAAATAGAAACCCAGCAGACCAGAGGTGCATGAGAGGCCACACGCCCTTGTAGTGGGGAAGGAGGACCACGCGCCCCTAGCCTGGGCGCGTGGCCTAAGCCCAGGCCCAACTCCTCTAGGGACCAAACTGTAAAATACTTTACCCTTGAGGACCAAAGTGTAATTTTTTCAAAAATATTTTAATTCTCAAAATGCAAGGAATTCAAAATTTAAGTACGAAAATCTGTAAACAATTTTGAAAACTCCCACCTCAAGTGAGTTTTCTAACAAAACCCCCAAAACAGCACTTTAAACTAAAAATAATAAGTTCGTGAACTACTACTCAAAGTGTAACAACCCAACTATTATAATTTTTAAATTTCCATCTTAGTAAGAAAATATATTTGTTTATACTTTTATATTGATATTTAAAATGATATATTTAAAATAATGAAAATATTTTATGAGATTAATTATTTAAAATTTTGGTTTCTAATAATATATTTAATTAAGAATTGAGTATTAAAAATTTTAATAAAATATATAATGAATAAAAATATTTATTTTGAAAAATAAAAAAAAATGTATAAAAAAATTGGTATGATATATATATATATATATATATATATATATATATATATATATATATATATATGAATATGTGTGAGCACCGAGACTCGAAATTACGATATAAAAGAGTATTAATAAGTTGTTAACCACTAGGCCAAATGGTTATTATTATTATATTAATTATTTGAATAATATATATATATTATAAAATATGTATAATTTTTAAAAAAAAAAAAAGAAAAAAAATTGAATCTGCAGAAGTAAGGAGAGATAGAGCCGAGAGAGAGAGAGAGAGAGAGAGAGAGAGAGGGCATAATTAAAGAAACTTCTAGGTGGGTAAGGTGGCAAATGACAAATGGTGTTGGTTAAAAAAAAACAAAGAGAGAGAGAGAACAAGAGAGGAAGAATGAGAGAGATACGGGAGAAGAATAAAGGAAAAGATTAAAGTAACAAACTTGAGCTTGAGCTTGAGCTTTTTAACTTATCTAGAGTAATATATATATATATATATATTACCTCAGGTACTTTGAGAAAATTGCCAAGAAATGCTTAAAATTTTCTTTTATTCATTTTAATAGTTCTAATTTGAATACAATTGTAGAATTTTGTGAGTAATTGGTGAATGATTGAGAATAATTAGTCTTTGAAGAGAAAGGTAGCTTTGGGTTGGGAATGAAAAATTCAAGGAAAAATCTATTAATTTCAATTATTGATTTAGATGAGCATGGGTTAGAGTTACTTAGAAATAAAATTGGGTAATTGGGGTGGATATATGATAAATTAAAGGAAATTTATATATTTTATTTCCTTTCTTTTAATGAGTATAAATTGAATTTAATTACTGGAATTGATAATTGGTTTGAGTTTAAAACCATTTAAGAATTTGAATTGAACATGCAATTTGAAATTGTGGTTTTAGGGTTTTCAGGTTATCAAAGTAAAACATAAACTTGGATGGCTATTCTGTATTTTAGAAGCAAAATTTGGGGTTGTGGTAACATAAGAATTGTAGGTTTATGTGTTTAATACACACCTGTAAAAGGGTTTTGTCAGAATCATTTGGGATAGGGAGATATTCCCTTGAAACCCAAGCTAACTCAGAAGTATAACCTGAATAGTAGTTCGAAATTGAATAGATTGTTAGGACACCTTAAAGATAGATTTAGACTGTGGTCAAAACCTTGAAAATGTTCCTTTGGATGTTGAGTGACTTCTAGTAAAAGGGTTTTGACAAAAGCCTTATATTTTAAGAGTTATAATGAAAAACTATAGACTGTCCTCAGACAATCCTTGCACAGGGACAGTATTGAATTTCGAAGTGTGCTATGAATAGTACGAAAGAAATATTGGACTGAAATTTTTATATGTGGCATATTTAGATGTTAGATTTTGGTTCCAAAAGGATTCAACTCAATTGGATTTTTCTACAAAGATAAATGGTAGAAACAAGGCAAAAAGGTCAAGTGAAAAGTACACAGAATTTTAAATGTATTTGTTACCTTTAAAAGTTTTCAAGTAAATTAGGATTCCTAATTTCTATTGCATGTTCAAGGATTTATTAAAACCTAGAATATATAGATTTGATGTAGAATGAATGAATGAATTAATATATCGAAGTGGTGATTAATCCTAAATTGCATAAAATGCTTGTAGACGTAAAAGATCAACAAAAAGGCATTGCATAGGACAATCGTCCAATCCTTGTTAGGAATCAAGTATATGAATTATTTCTCCAAGCTAAGGTGAGTAAATAATATATATATATATATATATATATATATATATATATATATATATATATATATTGTACCATCATCATGAACTTGTTTTTCATGTTATATTTATTACAAGATTTTCATGAAAATGAGATTTCAAGCTCCAAGTTTTCATAATTATATGTTTCATGGATTTTAAGTATAAGATTTCAAATTCTATAAATTTCAAGAATAGACATTCAAGTTTTATATTTACATGATTTTCATGAATCAAAATATTCCAAGTTCTATGTTCTCATGATTTCCAAACTTTAAGATATTTAAATTCTTAAATATATGATTTATGGGTCCAAGTAAATACATGAATGTACAAGCTAGTTGAATGAACTATCAAGTTACCATGCTCATGAACTTACAAGAATGGAAATGCTTCTTTTTATTTATTTACTTTCATGAATTAAATATGAGAATAATGTGATAGAAATCCTTTGACTGATGGCACTTTCATCAGGTTGTGTGCAAATAGTAGCTCACTTGACATGGCTAAATTTGTCAAGGTTCCACCTAGAAGGGCCAAGTGCCCTAGGGCTCAAGTACCTGATTAGTCTTGCGTTTCATGATATAAGTACAGTACAAGTTCAAGTTACAAATTGATTTTTGTCTCAATGTGAACAAGGCTATATTTATTATATTATCACACTTTATTTTTACTGTCTTACTAAAGACAAGCAAGTTTTGAAATACTACTATATATCTGCACTTATATAAACATGATGTATTTTTTATATGTGAACAATTATGCGTCACATTTATTTCTTTAATTAAATCATGTAAGTTTCAAATTTCAGTTTGGTATTCAAGTCTTTTAAAAATTATTATTAATTTATAATCGCATTTTTTTTGTATGTACATAATATATATATATATATATATATATATATATATATATATATATATATTCACTGAGTTTTATACTCACCTTGCTCCCCTAAATTTTCTAGGTTTAAGATAAGTGCAGACAATCTTCCTCGATCTTTCTTTCTCCATCGAGGAACCTCAAGTTAATATATAATCTACTATTTTGAAGACGTTTTATCTAGATGCTCCAATGGTGTATAGGTTTAGATTTTAAAATGTTAAATTGACTTTTGTATGTATGAGAGGCAAAGATATGCTTAATATAGTTAAGAATTATGTTTATATATATATAAGATGTTAATTATCTATTCATGAATGAGCATATAAGCATGGAAAGTTCTGTAATACGATCGCATGATGTGAGATATAAGGTTGAGTATTGAAAGTGTATATTTTATACAGGTTGTGATCTTGGGCAAGTTATGAGTTTGGGATATGTTAAATGTTAAGCTATCATGTTGTCAAATTTTATTTGAATGTTTAAGTTCATGGGTTCTATGGGTGTTCAGTGCCATAATGGTTACCCATACTCTAGGACCGTTATGGCTTAGAAGTTGGGTTGTGACACCAAGAGAACAATTTCGTTCATCATCATTGGGTTTTATGGTTGAAAATTAGGCATTCAGAAGGTTTAAGTGCTTTTTTACTGTTATTGGTTTATTTAATTTTAGCAAATTAATTGGATAGGATTGAATCGAATAATTTGATACACAAATTTCATATAAATAAAAGCCCAAAGAGCCTGATGATCATCAAAATGTCATTGAGGACATGATGGAGGACTGACATTAAAGGAATCACAAGCACAAGACACTCCAATGGATAAAAATGATGCAAGTGTGGATGAGCTAAGTGTGCCTACTCAATAATAAGTTGAAGCTCCACATCCAAGAGTGAGAAATGAGGTGAAGCGCACTCAAATCATTGGGGACCTCAATCAAGGTGTAAGGACAAGGTCAAGAGTCCACAACACTTGTGAATATGTTGCATTTCTATCACAAGTGGAGCCAAAAAACATCAATGAAGCAATTCAAAATGATCAATGGGTGTTGTTATACAAGAAGAGCTCAATCAATTTGAGAGAAGCCAAGTGTGGACCATAGTTCTAAGACCACAAGACCATCTGGTGATTGGCACCAAATGGTATTTTGCAATAAATTGGATGAATCCGAAATTGTGGTAAGGAATAAAGAAAGGTTAGTTGCTCAAAGCTATTCATAAGAAGAAGGTATAGACTATGATGAAACTTATACTCCTGTAGCTAGATTAGAAGCAATTAGAATGTTACTTGCTTATGCACACTACAAAAACTTTAAACTTTTTCAAATAGATGTTAAAAGTGCATTTTTAAATAGTTTTATTCAAGAAGAAATTTATGTTGAACAACCTCCTGGTTTTGAAAATAAAAAATTTCCAAACCGTGTTTTTAAACTAACAAAAGTTTTATATAGTTTGAAACAAGCTCCTAGAGCTTGGTATGAGAGGTTGAGCAACTTTTTACTAGAAAATGGTTTTTTAAAAGGCAAAGTTGATACAACTCTTTTTATTAAATATGATAAGAAAAACATTTTAATTGTGCAAATCTATGTTGATGATATTATATTCGGTACTACTAATGATTTGTTTTGTAAGGAATTTTCCAAGTCTATGCAAGGTGAATTCGAAATGAGTATGATGAGAGAGCTAAATTTCTTCTTAGGACTTCAAATCAAACAACTTGAGCATGGTACCTTGATCAACAAATCCAAATACACCAAGGAGCTGCTCAAAAAATTTGGGATGGACAACACTAAACCTCAAGCCACACCAATGGGGACTTTAACAAAGTTGGAAGCTGATGAGAAAGGTAAATTCATTGATTCCAAGCTTTATAGACGCATGATAGGTTCATTGCTTTATTTAACCACATCTAGGCTAGATATATTGTTTAGTGTTTGCATGTGTGCACGTTTTCAATCCAACCCTAAAAAATCTCATATCGCTGGAGTCAAGAGGATCATGAGATATCTTGTGGACACATAAAACTTAGGTTTGTGGTATCCTAAAGGTTCATATTTTGATCTTATTGGATATTTTGATGCCGATTATAGTGGTTGTAAAATTGATAGAAAGAGTACAAATGACACTTGTCAATTTATAGGAAACATATTAGTTTCATGGTTTTTTAAAAAGCAAAATTCAGTTGCACTATCAACCTCGGAAGCCGAGTATATAGCAGCGGCTAGTTGTTGCACTCAACTTCTATGGATGACAACATAACTTGAAGATTTTGGATATGCATTTCATAATATTCCCATTAAATGTGATAATATTAGTGCCATAAATTTGTCTAAAAATCCCATTCAGCATTCTAGAACTAAGTATATAAATATTAGACATCATTTCTTGAGGGATCATGTTAGCAAAGGCCATATCACACTTTAATTTGTGGATACCAAACTCCAATTGGCCAATATCTTCACCAAACCCTTAGACAATGATACATTTTACTACATAAGAAGGGAACTTGACATGATTGATACCACTAAGATATGATCCATCTAAAACTACTGCATTTATTGTTGTTTAAGTGTGTTTCATGATATTTTGATGATTGTTTGATAAAATTACATGATTTGTGTGAAATATGTGATATTTGATATATTTGTGCATTTGTTGTGAAATTGAGAGCTAAATGATATAACTTATTGTGGTTTATGTCATTTTAAGTTCAATTTATATTAAACATTGCCATTTGAGTGAATTATGATTATACAAGCATAATTGCACAAAATGAGTGACTCTAAGTAAAATTTGTTGTCATCTACAATATTTTTACTCCCGTTACATATTTTCACAATCGTTCCTTCAACTTCGCCATCGTTACACAAAATTGCCATTTTTCAAAATTTAGACAGTAGCCAAAATAATGATTGTTACCATTTGTATCGACTATTATACCTTTGATAACGCCAGTAACAAGACTGATAACCATTGTTACCTGTTATTTCTTAGATCTTTGAATTTAAAACCAGTAACAATCGTTACCATATGTAATGAGAGTTACCAGTCGCGTCTATAAATAGTAACACATATGTTCAGTTTTCATTTTTAAATCCTTTCACCTCCATTATTAGCGTTTTCTCGACTTTTCTCTTATTTTCTCACCAAAATTTGACACAAACCTCTATCAATCTTTACCAAACTTTGGGTAATCATTCATTTACACCTCATGGCACTAAAGACTAAAACATGTGCAAAGATGGGCAAGAAAGCTGTGAGAAATGAAGAAGAAGGGTTAGGTTCACAGCTACAAAGAGTAACTGAAATGGCTATGTATGGTCTGTCTTTTTCTTCTCCAGTTCTTCAAGATGGATTTAATTTTCTTCTCAATAGGAGCAAACTTGTTGGAGGAAAAGATTTAGATTTGGTTGATTTGGGTAAATTAGGTTTGAAAGATTCAGTGAAGAAATTATGTATTGATTTCTTTGGTAGTCAATATTTTCTTACTATCAACAACCACATGTATGCAAATCATGTTTATGAGTTTTTCACTCCTTTGACTGTTGCACATAATGGAACCCTGGATTTTCAATTGAAAAAGAAAGATCTCAAGATAATTATCAGTCAATTGGTACTCTGTTTAAGATTAAAAATGTTGGGTATGCAAATATTCCTAAAGATTGGAATGCACATCCTTTTTGGGAAAAATTGACTGGTGAAAAATGGTTTGATCCTAAGTTCAGTAAGTCAACCAAACTTAAGAGTATTTCTTTGAGAGTATTTCATCGTTTCCTTACTTATTCCATCTTTGCTAGAGGATATAGTAATGGTACTATCAACAAAAAGGAATTATTTGCTATTTGGTGTGTGGAGAATAATAAGAACTTTGACTGTGCACGTTGGTTAACAAACTCTTTTAAAGAAATGTCTCTCAAAACTCGTGGTCGGTTGCTTCTTAGTATGTATGTTACCAAAATTGCTAATTATTGCAATGTTCTTACTGAATCAAATAAGCAACATATTATGAGCTATCAAACTAGGGACGTTTTACATATAAAGATTGCTAAGAGAGATCCTAACACCAAAGAATGGATTTTAGTGGATAAGGGCGAGGAGGAAGAAGGTGAGCAGCAATTAGGTGAGCAGGAGTCTAACATTAATACTGAGATAGATGCTATGTTTAAGGACACTGAGCAGGGTACGTGCAAGAGGCACCGAGACACTTCTTCTGCTCCTACTACCAAGTCTACTCCTACTCCAGTTGCAGTGGATTCCACTACTATGGATTTATTTTAGTAGATAAGTGATCGATTTGCTTTCTTAGAGGGTAAGGTTGAGTAAGGGTTTGAGCCTTTTGGTTAGAGGATAGAGGATTTGGAGACCAGCTAGCGGGATATTCATGATTCCATTCGTTCTTTGAAGCGTGATCTCTCACTTACCACTCTTTTAGCCAATGATCTTGTTGGTTCCCCTTCTCATCACATCATTGATGACCCTTCTCATAATCTACCAACCGAGTCTTAGTCACTCTGTCATTTAATTTGTGTTTTTATGTTTTTTGTTTGTTTGCTTATGTGGTACATTGTTTCTTTCTTTTTATCTTTAACCTTATGCTCCTTTGGATATTTTGTTAGATGATTCCTTTAAATGTTGTGGACCCTCAATTTTGCACTCTCATGATACGGCCGCAGCTTGACACCTGCTAAGTTTAGTGCGCTACGCAAAGCCAATATAGCAAATCAGGGACAACGCCCCTGTGAGGCCTCGCCCGAGCACCTTGGTCCGGTCTGCTAGGGAATCGAAAATGTTATTTTGGGTCCGATCTCACAATTGAAGCGATTGTCGCTTTGTTTGGTGAATTGATTTGATTTTTCGAAAAGGATTCGGGAGTTGCCACCCTAATTTATTTTAAGTGGGAAAACTAAGGAAAAACCTAAAATTGACTCCAATTCATTAATTTCTGATTAATTTACCCAAGGATAAAATCACTAGCCTTCGAACCAGATTGAGCTCGGGGACTAGAATTTTGGTTTTAAATAATCTAAAGTTGGCTCCTAAGTTTGATTTGACTTGAAAATTTGATTTCATGGATGACAATATTAATGACGATTTATGATCAATTATGGATGTATGGAAAATAAAGACCAAGTAATTAAACATCCACAAGTAAAGGAGAGTATTTTCTCTAGCCCTTATGGGTACTAGGGTCGCTCATTTACTCCAAAATAATTAACTTAATTACAATGAAATTGAATATAAATATTTACAAAATAGAGGGGAAAAGGATTGATTGGGGATTTGTATTTGAGGCTTGGAGTTAAATTCCAAGTGTGCCTACGTACCTCATTAGATGGGGATCAAAACCCATGTAGTTCGTTCCACTGTGAGGTGGAGGGGTTTAAGATTGATCTGATTGGTTTGATTTGATTTGATTTGATTTGGGAGGTTTTGGAGTTGGTGAGAGAAGATGTTGTGCCTTCTCTTGGGAGATTGTTTAGGGATTGATATGATGGATTTGATTTGATTTGGGGATATTTTGAGTGGAGCAGATTGCTTTTCTGGATCGGAGTTCTGTTTTAACGGCCTCTAAAATCAAGGATCTTACTCAAAAAGAGTAGATTTAATTAATTAATTTAGAATTAATCTAAGGAGGAATAATTCTAATTAGTTTGCAATCAAAGAGAAAGTAAACTTTTAATTACTAATTTAATTAATTAATTAATATTTGGAATTAATTAACTAATTAATTACTTAAGTTTTAGTTAAAATCAAAAAGAGATTAACGAAAAATTGGGACCACTCAAAAAGAGTATTAGAAGACTAATTAGAGATAGAGAGAAAGCAAGTGGATAACAATATACAAAATGCTCAAGGGGTGTTTTGAAATGGAAGATGGAGGGGATATTTATAGGAAAAGAAGGTGGGGGTATTTTGGGTAATGGAAGAGTGAAAAGACCAAAAGAGTAGGGCTTTAGTGGCTGAAATTTGGACCATGAAGGGAAAAAATGTCATTTTCAAGGTGCACGGGGACCAGCCGCCAGGACAGGCTGCTGATCCGCACCAGGGGGTTTGTGCGAATCTGCAAAATCTTTTCTCGGTGGATCCGCCAAAATACCTGGCGGATCCACCGGCTGCCTGTGCGTCAGTACTGACGCGTGTCAATGTGTCGGTGAGGACACTCGAGGGAGGCGACGACGGCGGGCAGACAGCCATTACTTCCAGCGAATCCGCTTAGTCAGGTGAAGGATTTGCAGGCTTCCCTGGCAGACGTCCATGGTTTCTGAGGTTTTGGGCTTCCAGGTCAATTTTCAAGGCTTTCGGGATTCTGAAAAATTACTGATCAATGTTGGTGGACTCAAAATTAATTATCGAATAATTTGGCAGCAAGATTTGGGAAAAATCTAGTCAGTTTTTGGAAAATGCTATCTGGTACAGAAAGTCCAATTAGGATAAAAAAAGTAAGTCTCCTAGTAGTGAGACCGTCGTACGAGCTCTTCGTAGCGCACTAAACTTAGCGGGTGTCAAGCTGCGGCTGTATATGAGAGTGCAGAATTGAGGGTTCACAGTTATCCCCTCATCAGAATTATCTTGTTTGTAAGGCGATTCTGATGATAGTGAACCCGGGAGAAGGGATGGCACAAGGAACCAAAGTGATGTCTAGGTAAGTGCTTGGACATGTTTGGGTGAGAGACATGATCAAAAAGGAAGATGGCAAAAGGAACCACAGGGATGTTTAAGCAATCATTCCTAAATATTTATGGGTGGAGAATGTGACTAACTTTGATAAATAGACGGGAGAATGGACCACAGAGATGTCTAAATGATCGTCTCTAGGCATTTATGGGTGGAAACTGACTGAATAAATGGAAGCGGAAAAAAGGAACCAAAGGGATATCTAGGGTAGTGGATAGATATTTTTGGGTGAAGGATGGGGCTGACTTGGATAAAAAGGCAGGAGATGGAACTAGAGGGATGTCTAGATGATTGTTTCTAGACATTTCTGAGTGAAGAATTTGGATGGATTTTGGATAAAAGGGGTGGAAAAAGGAACTAGAGGGATGGTTACCACGGTCAAAATCGGGTGAAAGATTGTTACCATGATCAGGGTGGGGTGAAGGATGACTGCTTAGCTTAGAAGCATAGTCAGTATGGTATCGCGGTCAGAATCAAGCGAAAGATGGTCACCATAGTCAGGATCGGGTGAAAGATTATTACCACGGTTAGGGTCGGGTGAAGGACGACTGCTTAGCTTGGAAGCATAGTCAAAATGGTACCGCGGTCTGAATTGGATGGAGGACCCTACTCCTTGCAAAGATTATCTGGAAAGGAAAAACCTTGCTCTGTGTAAAGGTTGTCTAAAAAGGGGAACCTTGTTCTGTGTAAAGATTGTCAGTTGATTGAAAGACATGAGTCTTGAAGGCCATCTTAGGATTGTCTAAAGAAAAGAATGTTCTTATGAACCAAGTATTTGGACCACTAAAAGGTTGACATAAACCACTATGGCATTAAGAAGGGGGTAATTGTTCTGAAAGGTGCCAGTCAGATTCGGGATGGTGTCCAATTTGAGAAGGTTTCAATCATCTTTGTGAAGGTGTCATTTAGCTTTCAAGAAGGTACTGGTCATTTTTGAAAAGATGTGGGTCAGTTTTGAGGGGGAGAGGCCATTAGCTCGATTTATGCATGATGTTGTGTGATCGCGGATGATTGCACATGCATGTATGTTTGTGCATGTTTATGTGTTCATGTTTATGCATGCATGTTTAGGGATTCATAGACCTTTTGTTTAACTTCTATGCTATAGATGATTTTGTGAAGATGCATGTAATGGATGATTGCATAGATGCAAGAAGGTGGATTCATAAGTTTGCTATGTGTATGAATGCAATTTTACATGCGATATTGATTCCTAAATGTGATCTTAGAATAAAGTGACTTGCAGGTTGCGAAAATGATTCTTTGGTTGGTTCCTAAGCTGTCTTAGGAAGTTCTGACAAATCTCTGATATTTTTTAGTGATGACCATGATGAGCAATCTAGACCCTAAGCAGAAAAGTGTTTATGTAAACTAGACACCTTGAACCAATGATTGGTTATATGAAAAGGTGATTTTAGGAAGATGGAAAAAGGAACCAACTTGATTGGTTATCAGAAAAGTGGGAGTACTGGTACTGCGTAGCGCATTAAACTTAGCAGGTGTCAAGCTGCTGCTGCATCATAAGAGTATAAAATTGAGGGTTTATAACCCCTGAAAGATAAATGATTTAATTTTTTGACACTGATCAACATCACTCTGAACTTGACCAGACATTTTGAACCATACAACATTTTCTCGAAACCTACTGACTTTCTCCCGAAATTGACTGGCAAGCTGTCCGATAATTAATTTCAAATCTACCGACAGTGATTGGTAATTTTTCAGAATCTAGAAAGCCCCAAAAACTGATCCGAAAAGCCAAAAATCTAGTCCCCGATCTCAACCTGGTTCAAAGACCAGTGATCTTATCTTTGGGTAAATCAATTAAAAATTAATGAATTAAATCAATTTTGGATTTTTTTCTTAATTTTTTCATTTAAATAAATTAGGGTGGCTACTCCCGAATCATTTTCCAAAAAAATTAATCAATTTGCCAAATAAAGCGATAACAGCTTTCAATCGTGAGATTGGACCCGAAAGAGCATTCTGATTCCCTAGCATACCGGACTTGGTGCTAGGGCGAGGCCTCACAGTTAACGACTCTGCTGGGGACTGGTTGCCATCCTTTTTTAAAAGGAAAAGCAAAATAAGAGGATTACTATTTAGTTGGGATTTTTCCAAAAATACTTTATTTGGCACTTAAGTTTAATTTGACTTTTATGTATCACTTTGTATAATAAAAGCTCATTGCCTAAACCTAGTTACTTAGGAAAATTTTTGGATAGCGAGTAGCATTCACTCAATAACTCTCTTTGAGTATGTTGGGAGATAGCAAAAGCAATCCACCCTGCAATGAATCCCTGATCTCTTTGGTGGTGTAACGAGCAATTTGTACCATTGGACCCACACGAGACTCTTTGACTTACATGTTGTTAGGTATATCGATGCTCTAGTAGGACGAGAACCTTTAAACCAAAACCACCCTTCACCCTTGTGTATGTAATCACCCTAGCCTTTGACCCTAGGTTCTATGTACCATAAATAAAGACCTTGTGCATATACCTATGAAACATTTTTTGGCATGCATCATGATATTGTCATGTATACATAATATAAGAAACTCGAGAATTGAGGGTTTACAACCCCGAAAGGTAAACAATTTAATTTTTCGACACTGATCGACATCACTCTGAACTTGACCAGACATTTTGAACCAAACAACATTTTCTCGAAACCGACCGACTTTCTCCTGAAATTGACTGGCAAGCTGTTCGATAATTAATTTTGAATCCACCAACAGTGATTGGTAATTTTTCAGAATCCAGAAAGCCCCGAAAATTGACCCGAAAAGCTGAAAATCTAGTCTCCGAGCTCAACTTGGTTTGTAGACTAGTGATCTTATCATTGGGTAAATCAATTAAAAATTAATGAATTGAAGTCAATTTTGGGTTTTTTTTCTTCATTTTTCCATTTACAAAAATTAGGGTGGCGACTCCCGAATCATTTTCTAAAAAAATCAAATCAATTTGCCAAATAAAACGATAACCGCTTTCAATTGTGAGATTGGAATCGAAAGAGCATTCTGATTCCCTAGCATACCGGGCCTGGTGCTAGGACTAGGCCTCATAGTTGGCAACTCCGCTAGGGACTGGTTGCCACCCTTTTTTAAAAGGAAAAGTAAAATAAGAGCATTACTATTTAGTTGGGATTTTTCCAAAAATACTCTATTTGGCACTTAAGTTTAATTTGACTTTTATGCATCACTTTGCATAATAAAGGGTCCTTGCCTAAACCTAGTTAATTAGGAAAATTTTTGGATCCTGAGTTGCATTGGCTCGACAACTCTCTTTGAATATGTTGGGAGATAGCGAAAGCAATCCACCCTGCGACGAATCCCCGATCTCTTTGGTGGTGTAATGAGCAATTCGCACCGTTGGACCCACACGAGGCTCTTTGACTTACATGTGGTTAAGTATATCGATGCTCTAGTAGGATGAGGACCTTTAAACCAAAACCACCCTTCACCCTTGTGCATGTAATCACCCTAGCCTTTGACCCTAGGTTCCATATACCATAAATAAAGACCTTGTGCATATACCCATCAAACATTTTTTGGCATGAATACATAACATAAGAAACTCGAGAATAAAAGTCTCAACACTTTGAAAACCAAAATCTATGATCCGTCACCCCAAAACACAAAAACCAAGCTCATCAAAGTTTCTCAACCCTTAAACCCGGTGAAAGGAAATATTTTCCCAACATACCATTGCATTCATATATCCTTTTTCTAGTGTAAATTCTTACCCTTTCCTTTTCCCTTTCTTTTAAAGGTACTGATGACCAATACTTTCGACCAAGATGCCATGAACACTTTCTTCACCAATCTCCTCAAAAAGCAAGAGGAGAACTTCGAAGCCGCACTCACCACTGCCCTAAACTCTCAATCCACCAATTTCACTAATGCCCTTAATGAACAACACCAGTCCATCATCAATGAGGTCAAAAAGATTACCAATACTGCACCTACTCCCCCTCCTGCTCGTGTTGAACCTATCTCTACTCAAGTCGGTATTAGCCGCGCTCTGAATTTTTCTCCTCCTATTATCGATCTCACCGATAAGGGAAAAGCACCCGAGAATCCTACATCTCTTGCCTTGGACCTGAATGCTTATATCCCTCCTCCCCTTACGAATCCTTTTCAAAGTGGGGATTTCTCTAATTTCCCTAAGGCAAAGAAATTGAGGCAACGGAAAAGACGTTAAAAAACATTAAGAAACATGAGGACATGATAGATGTCAATTCTCTGGCTCTTTTCCCGAATGCAAGGGTTCCACCAAAGTTCAAAATGCCAATCATGGACAAGTTCAATGGCACCACATGCCCTAAAACTCATCTCAAAATGTACGTGGGTACTATGAGACCATTTGGAGTAGATGACGAGCTCCTTGCTCAACTATTCCAACAGTCCTTGACGAGAGCTGCTGTTAAATGGCTACTAGATCTCAACCCAAACTTCAAGAAATCCTGGGATGACATATGCAATGCTTTTATGAAGCAATATCACTATAATATCGAGGTAGATGTCACCCGTTGAGATCTAGAAACTACAAATCAAGGCCAAAGAGAATATTTCACAGCATTCCTTACAAAGTGGAGATGAAAAGCAACCCAAATGGTGAACCACCCCTCTGAGGAAGAACAAATTGACATCATTGACAAGAATCTCCTCATTCAATATCAAACTCACTTACAAACACAATACCTCCTTGACTTTAAAGCTCTCATTGCCACTACCACCAAGATCGAGGATTTGATCCAATCGGGATGAATAAAGGATGAATCCTTTAGTTCGAAGTATCACAAGAACAATAATTACATTACCAACTCCACCACCCAAAGCGGAGGGGAGGTAGATGCTGTCTCTTATCACCAGTCGATAAGGTTATAGTCAATGAGGACTTTCTCGAAGCTAGGCATGCCCCTCAGTGTTGTTTACAAGAAATCCCTAGAGGCTCATTTGGTTAAGCCTTTAGAACTATGAGCGCCCCCAAACCCCTGCCCAAGGGCTACAATGCTAACAAGCATTGTGATTATCACTAAGAATCAGGGTACAAGACTGACGCATGTAAGGCTTTGAGACACAAAATTCAAGACATTATTGACAACGGAGACATTATTGCCCCCAGGCCAAAGCCCAATATTACCACCAATCCTTTTACGAACCACTGAGCTCATCCAACCATCTCAAGCTCCACCCAATAATTGATACTTTGAGGAGAGTGTCGGCCTTGCTGTGGCCGAGTCATTAACTCATCCCATCAACACCTCCGAGCCTAAGTCCGAGTCTGAGTCTTTTGAGTCTATTTCTGTTGAGTCTCTCTCTGAGTTTGAGTCTTTAGAGTCTTGCCTTTTTGAGTCTGTATTCCACCTTCCAGACTTATCCTTTAATGTAGCCCATGATAATTGGACTTTTATCAGTAATAAAAAGTTTGAAATTTTTATTTTTCTCTACTTCTTTTGATTCATCTTTGAATGGGACATCTGAAAAAGAAAATAAAAAAAAATGAAAAAGGCAAAGAATTAATTAATTATGGCACAGAGGAAAAATAAAAAATCATATACATTGCATCTGCATATCATGACAGGCAGGCATTAATAAAAAAGGCTCGTGGTTTCTAAGACTGTTTTGCATGGGAACCCTAGGACATGTTAGGGATAGATCCAAGCATTGCAGTTCACAAGATTTCGACCTACATACACATAAAGCCTGTCAAGCAAAAGCTGCAAACAAAGTGGATCAGAGGGTATCATGACCAACTGAATGCCATTGATGAGAAGAGAATGGATGCTTTGTGCAAAATCCAAGGTTACCAACGAAAGCTAGCCAGACACTTCAACAAAAAGGTGAAAGACAGAGGTTTGCAAGAAGGAAATCTTGTCGTAAAAAAAAAAGATCAGAGATCCAGTTCATGATCCGATAGGAAAGTTCAAGACCGAATTGGGTCAGACTGTACGTGCTTTAAAAAAAAAAGATTGTATCCAGCGGAGGCATCATCCACATGGATATGGACTAGAACGAATTCTCCAACCCTTACAATCTGGACCAACTAAAGAGATACTTTGTCTGAAAATAGTGTCTGTAGTTGATTTCTCTATCTTTAAAGAATTCTAATCAGAACTAAGTGGACTTGATTCTCACTAAAAAGAAAAATAAATGAAAAAAATGATGTAAGGGATACGTTGGCAGCCCGACTCGGGTGCGGACTAAATCATAATACAAAAACATTTTGTTTCACATGACAAAGCATCTCATTCTGACTTCCTCTATGCCTAATGCATCATTCACTTTATTCTTTTGCCTGAACAAAAAAAAAAATTCTCTCTGAGCTGAAAATTCGAAAGGGCAATTTAGGCAAAAGTAGAGTGAGCTCATCGAGTTGAAACCCGAAAAGGCGGCTTCAGCAAAAATTAGATCTAACAAAAAAAATGATGAATGAAATGTGCTTGCTAAGTTGAAAACCCAAAAGGGCAGCTTAGGCAAAAATTAGAGCAAAAATAAAAGATGTCTCATATAATGATGATCAGATTTTACAAAATACAATCCATCATCATGACAAAAAAAAGGATAGACTTTTCAATATCATTTATAGTTTATCCTATATCGTGTAGTCGTGTCAGCTTGCAGGCATGTACAAAAATAGAAAACCCGCAGAAAAAGTCCTAAGTAACTACAGAATAAAAACAAATGTCATCATCATATCTGTAATCAAGATCTAGACAATCCTCCTCCTCCTCCTAGGGTGCACATCTCCTGTGTTATCATCAGAATTCGAACCTACCACAATCTCCTCGATTGTCACACCTCTCCTCCTAGTCTCTGTAGCCTCCTATGCTATAATAATCAGAGTACTAGTAGAATTGAAACTGCTTCCCACAGTCACATCAAAAATCCTACCCCGAGTGTCACATCCCACTTTTGGGATATGACGGTCCTAGGGCATGGGTAAGCCTAAAGCCACCGATAACCCGTAGAACCCAACTCATTTAGAAATATCAATGTAATTCCGGCAGCATACCGGCAATACATTCACATCTCCCCAAGATC
>CATKHJ010754224.1:0-17153 GCA_949750685.1 Vernicia montana
TGATACTATGCTGAATGGCTCTAGTGCAAGTGGGAGATTGATAGCAGTATATGCCCAAGGAGCCATATAATAGCTATGTAATAGTATATATTAATTCCCAATGGCATGATAAATATATTCATTATGTGAAAAGGGTTTCATATTATTGAATATAGTCCTTAAGTATTTTGTGAGAGGATCTATTCTCAAGTGTTGAGAACATGAGTGACAGATTGCTCTCAAAACAAATACTTTAAATATGTTCATGGTCATAGGATTAAATGACAGGATATAATTAATTCTGGAAGACCATCACCTCTATTTGTTTTCTATAATCAGTATGTGATATTTATGATTATAAAGGCAGTGAGTCAGATGCTGCTTGACATATGATGTCGATACAAACACGTGGATATTCATAGGATGAATAGTCAAACAGTGACGTTAGAAGATAATAATATGGAGTTTTACTGCTTGTCAATTATTTATCATCTAGGTCATAATAGTGCATATAGTTTTTTGACTTGAGGGACACTGTATCTTATATATATGTGAATAGGATTTATTACTGCTTACATAGACATGCTATTCATGTACGGATATATGGCATGTGATGGTTCTAATTAGTTATATGTGAAGGTAAGTGATCACTAAGATAGAATTCATTACCTTGAGTAAACGAGGTTAAGATCCTATGCTATCTAGTTATTCTTGATACCAAAGTTCCTGGCCAGGACAAACAGATTCACTAGAAAGAGTTTCTAGTAAGAATATAATTATATTAAGAATTAGAATAGAGATAATGACATAAGATCGAGGAACATTAGGGTTTGACATAAACCATTACCCTAGCCGAGATTGGGATCTTTAATGAAGGGATTAAGTGTATGATAATTTATGATCAATGGTCCATGTGATGTTTAAGTGATCAACTGTAAACATTCATTTCCAATTAGGTAGTCGCGATATGCTTTGCTAGACGTCACTCATGACTTTTGGGACTAAGTGTGAAATGGGGATTTCACATTAGTAGAGAAAAATATTTTCTCGTTCCCATTGCTAATTAGACATGAACCTAGAAAGTCACACATCTTATGGTGATCACCAATTAAGTGTAAAAGGTTTATCATAATAATTAATTAAATTAATTGATTAGTGTTAAAAGGATTGAACTTGTAATTAAATTTACAAGGACCCTAGCATGTCCTGAAGTTTAAATCCATAAAGGTTTCATTTCAATTAAATCTTAATTTGTATGGGATACAAATTTAAAAGATTAAATTAAAAATGATTTGGACTAAACAAATAAAAGAATTAATTTTAAGTTTAGTGGAAACCCTAAACACATGTGATGTGGCCAAAGCCCATATATGATATGGAAAGAGGCAATTTAGGGGTTAGAGAAATTTCACTATTCACTAAGCTCATTGGATGGGTTTAGGGGTTAGAGAATTTACACTAAGGTTAAAATGGTATTTTCTACTTTAGCTAATGGTAATGACAATTATGCCCTTAAGGGATAAAATGGTCATTTCACCATTTGAGGAAGAAAAGTCCAACTTTGCTTCTTTGGCAAAGTTCATCTTTGCTTCTTCTTTTGGAAGAGCTAAAATGGTGAAAAAGCAAGACTTAAGGGTTAAGTCTTGCATTAAATGTAAAAGCATAGAGTTTTTATTTTCATGTAAGGTTAAATTCATTTTAGAGTGAGAAGCAATTTCTAGAGAGAGAAGTTGAGAGAGAGAAAGAAAAGATGAAGAAAAATTTTCTTCTAATTTTTCTTTTAATCTTCAATTCTCTTCTTTGTTCTTTGTGAAAGAAAAATTGCTATTAATGAATTCATTTTTCATTTGAAACAATTTGATTAGATATTTGAAAGAGTTGAAAGAAAAGATGAAGAAAGTGTTTCTTCAATTTTCTTTTAATCTTCAAATTATTTTCTTTGTTTTTTTATGAAAGAATAATTGTTTGCAATTGAAAATGGTTTAGTCCAAAACAATTAAAAGAGAAAATCTAATCTTCCAAAGGTTTTAGTAGGAAGAACTTGAATCTAATTTGGGCAACTAAGAGAGGGATTTAAGAACAACGAAAGAAAACCAAAGGAAACTTGATGGTGAAACTAGGTGTGGATGATCTAGAGGCTTCACACTTGGGGAGCTCTTTGTCAAAGAATGAAAGAACCTACAAGTGGTAATGAGATTACTCTTCCTTCTTCTTTAATTGTATATGTGTTTTACATACAAATTAAATTGATTGCTTGAATCAAGTTTGGACCAAAATGGGTGAAGTGAAATTTTAAATTGTTTGAAATTTCACCCCACCACCTCAGCTTCTGCTGCTGTTGGCTCCACCTTTCCTTTCATATATATCTGAAGTAGCTTGTAGGCTTTAACTTGATTGTCTTATACTTGTATATATTTTTTTAGACTTCCTTAGTTGTTGTAATGAACCTTCTCCCTCCGCGAAGAGGGAACTTTTCCTTTAGGGAATGTTGCTTCTTTTTTTAACGAACAGCCCTACTGCTTTACTTTGATTAAGCTTTATTTCTTTGTTTTGAGCTCTTGTTTAGGTAAGCTCTTCGTAGTCTGCTTAGATTCACTAAGTCTTTTTTACTCCCTTTTGAAAGAAGTTGCCTCGCAGACTTCGGCCTAAAGTTCACAAGGTCTTTCTGCCTGGATTCACAAGGTCTTTCACTCCCGTCTGCAGAGAGCTGCCTCGCGGTCTTTTGCTTAGAGTTCACTAGGTCATTTCTGTTTGGATTCACTAGGTCTTTCACTCCCTTCTTTAGGGATTTCACCTCGTTTTTATGAGGACTCTCGTTTGGGATTTTTTTCTAGAGTACTCGTCACCTCTGGCATTCAGCCTTTACTTTCCTCTTATTCCCATAATATTGGCAATTTATACTTTGAGCCACCAAATATTAAAAGACAACATTTTGCTTGGAATGGTACTTTCATTTATTTTTTCTAATAATACATTTTGAGGTGTTGTATGTTCTAAGTGTGGGGAACTTCGACACCTTCCATTTTTACAAGTTTATAAGTAGCTGGTCCTATAACTTTTTGAACTTTAAAAGCACCTTCCCATGTTGGAGCGAGCTTGCCAGTACCTTCTCTTTTTCCTGTAGCTTCGAGGAATCTCATGACCAGATCTCGCTCAGCAAACACCCGAGTCTTGACTTTCTTGTTGAAATAATTGGCAGCTTGTTGTTTATAGGCTACCGTTCAAATGCTTGCTTTGTCTAGAGTTCTGAGAGGAGATCTAGATCAATTTTTATTGCTTAATCATTGTCTTCGTCATTGCAGTAGTTGATTCTTCCACTGGGTAAGCCTATGTCCACCGGGATGACAGCTTCGGTGCCATAAGTAAGGCTAAAAGGAGTTCCCCCAGTGGGTTGTCTCCGAGTTATCCTGTATGCCTAAAGAACATGATGTAGTTCATCTTCCAAGCTTCTCCCATATCCATCAAGTCTTCGCTTTAGGCCTTGGAGGATTTTTGATTCGTCACTTCAGTCTGCCCATTTGTCTGAGGATGGGCTACAGACGAAAAGTGTTGCTTGATATTGAGTCTTGGACATAAGGCTCTCACTTTAGCATTGTCGAACTGCTTACCGTTGTCGCTGACGATCTGGTATGGCACTCCAAATCTGCAAACAACATTTCTCCATAAAAGTTAGTTACTTTTTCAGATGTGATTGTTGCAAGTGATTCTGCTTCCACTCATTTGGTGAAGTATTCTACTGCAACGAGGAGGACTTCCCTCTATCCTGATGCTGCTGGAAAAGGTCCCACTATATCCATCCCTTACTTCGCAAAAGGCTATATCCATCCCCCACTTCGCAAAAGGCTATGGACTAGTGATTGGTACTTGTTTGGTAGGTGGAACGTGCTTTCCATGATCAAATTTTTGACAAGAGGGACATTTTCTCACCAAAGCCATCGCCTCCTCCTTCATTTGAGGCTAGCAATACCCTTGCCTAATTTCCTTCGCAGCCAACACTTTTCCTCCAACGTGCATTCCACAAGAACCTTCATAGATTTCCCTTAAAATATATTCTGCTTCGCTTGGTTTCAGGTATCTCAACCAAGAAAGAGAGTAGACTCGCTTATACAGAATTTCATTATGAAAGGAAAAATATGCACTTCAGTGTTTTTCTTTTTTTACCTCCTTGGGATCCTCAGGCAGTTTGCCTCACTCCAAATAAGCCTTCAATGGATCCAGCCAATATGGTTCTTCGTCTACTTCCATAACTTCGTCTGTACTAGGGGATTTTGCAAAGTTGCAGCTTTACACCCCTATCTTTCATCTTCTGAATGATTGCCTTCATTTTTTGCAAGTATTTAATCATGTTGTCTTCTTTTGCTTTGAATTCTCCTTCAATCTATCCAACCACTAGTTGGGAATCACTATGCACTTTGAGCTCTTCAAGTTGAAGGCAATCTATGAATGATAACCCTTGAATCATCACTTCATACTCAGCTGTGTTATTAGTGGCTTCAAATTCCAATGCCAAGGAATACTCTAACAAGAGCCCTTGTGCATTCTCTAAGACAATTTTGATGCCACTTCCCTCTTTACTGCTTGCCCCATCAACAAATAATTCCCAACTTACTTCATCATTACATAGTTGTTCTTTCACTTCGCCTTCTTCCTTATCATCTGCTTCGGAGGGTTAGGCTTCAGCATTAAAAGAACAATAACATATGAAATCAACAAGGGCATGTGCTTTAATAGCTGACCTTGATTTATATTGCAGTTCATATTGTCCTAATTCCACTGACTAGCATAACATCCGACCTGAAGTTTCTGGTTTATGCAGTATCTTTTGCAAAGGTTGATCTGTCACCACTACACGTTGGTGTGCTTGTAAATACACCTTATACTTCTGAGCTAACAAAACCATCACATAAGCAAGCTTCTCAACAGGAAAATAATTTAGTTCGACTTCTTGAAGAACCTTACTGAAGTAGTAAATGGGCTTCTGGACTACTCCCTCTTCTTTTATTAACACCGAGCTTACTGCTTGCTTCAAAGCATATAGGTAGATGAACACTTCTTCTCTAGATAGGGGCCTACTCAATATCTATTCTGAACTAAGAAAAGCCTTCAGCTCATCAAAATAAACTTGGCAATCTTTGGTCCATTCAAAGTTAGATGCTTTCCTCAATTTTTTGAAGAATGGGAGGTATTTTTTAGCAAATTTAGATATGAATCTATTTAGAGCAGTAATTTGCCCAGTCAATCTTTAGACCTCTCTCATACTCTGAAGTTCCGTCATGTCTAAAATTACTTTGACCTTGTCTGGATTTGGCTCGATCCCCTTCTTGCAAACCATACAGCCCAAAAATTTATGCCCTGGATGAAGAAAGCACATTTTTTCGAGTTCAACTTCATTCTATATCTCTCCGTCACCTCGATCACTTCTTCCAAGTCATTCAAATGTTCTTCAAAACTTATACTTTTTACGATAATATCATCCACATAGGCCTCCAAATTTCTTCCCAACTGATCTTTAAACATTTTATTGACAAGCCTCTATAGGTTGCCCCAGAATTCTTCAACCCAAAAGGCATAGAGACATAACAATAGATTTCTTTCTCCATTATATACGAAGTCTTTTCTTCGTCGTCGGGGTGCATCCTGATATGATGGTACCCCTGCTTCAGAATCCACTAGTTTATCAATCATAGGCAAAGAAAAGGAATCCTTTGGACACACTTTGTTTAAGTCTGTGAAATTCACACACATTATGTATGACTCGTTCGCCTTTTTCACTAATACCACATTAGTGAGCCACTCTAGGTATTGCACTTCTCTTATGAATCCAGTTTTCATCAGTTTGTCAACTTCTTCTTCTATCACTACCTGCCTTTCTGGCCCGAAGCACCTCTTCTTCAATTTGATAGGTGGTAGGCAGGATCTACGTTTAGTTGATGGTAATTTCGTCTGGGCTCACTCCTTTCATTTCTGATAAGGACCATGCGAAGTTGGACAGATAATTTGTTCAGAATTAACGAGCCTGTACCTTCTGCTCATCCTTTAAGAAATAGTTGATTAATAAGAACTTTTTTGGCTCTCCTTCATTCACCAGAAATTTTTTTAGCTTTTCTACTGGTTCAGTTCGTTGTTCAGGATCTTTTCCACCTGCTTCGACAACTGCAACTTCTTCTGATTTCTCTGAACTAGAATCTTTCTTTTGTCTTTTCTTCTCATTCTCGCCTCGATCTTGTACCCCATATACATATACTTCACCCCCCCCCCCCTTCAGGCTTGGGGATAGTCATCTGTAAGTGCTTAATGTTGGTCGAGGTGTCTAGATCATAGAGAAGAGGTCTCCCTAACAAAATGTTATAAGCTAACGATATTCTTACTACCACGAAAGTAGCCATTATTGTCACACAATCTGGAGCAAAACCTATAGTAAAGGGTAACTTGACTACCCCTATTGTTGGTACTTCGGTGCCATCTAAAGTATGAACCGAATTACCCACATCTTCAAGGTCTCTCACCTTCAATCCCATCTTTGCATATGCGTCTACTACCAAAAGGTTGACCGAACTACCATCATCAACCAAAATTATTCTTATAAGGAAATTAGCCACCACTACTTGGATGACTAAAGGGTCTATATGAGGGGATCTAAGACAATCTCCATCTCCTCTCCTCGTTGGCATCTTATAACTGTTGCAGAAGATAAATTCTGGCCCTTCCTTCTTCCTTGCCAAAGCCCTTTCCTTCTTATTGCTTACAGACGATTCATCAGGCCCCCTGTTAGGTAGTTGATTGTCCTAGAGGACCTGTCATTGGTAGTCTATTTTCCCTTATCTCTGCTCGACTCAGCTTGGTTGCCATCACTTCTTTTTACAAATTGTCCCAAATATTCCTGATTGATCAGCCTTTCTATCTCCTCCATCAATTGCCTACAGTCATTCGTGTTATAACAATGAGTGTTATGGGATAGGCAAAATTTGTCTCTACTTCATTTCTCTGGTGGAGCTAGCATTTGCCTGGGGTGAGCCCAAATATTCTAGTCTTTGAAGGTTGCGAGCACGACTGCTGAGCTCGCATTCAAGTGTGTTAACTTGGCTATGTCAAAGGTCCGAGGGGGGCGACTTCTACCTTCTTCTCTTTCCTTATCTGTCTTGTTCTCCTCTTCCTTCTTTTTTTTTTATTCTCCCACTTTGAGGTTTCTTCCCTTCGTTTCTTTGAGAACCGGCTAAAGGAGTAGGCATGAACTTGCCTTATATATTTCTGAGCTATAGTCATTGCTTCTTCCAGGGTGCGAAAGGCATGTCTGTATAGTGCCTTAAAATAGTCTATGTGTGACGTTCCATTCTGCAAGGCTTCGACAGCTCTGGCCTGATCGAGTTGTGTAACTTTCAATGCTTCTTTATTGAAGCGAGCTACATAGTCCCTCAAGGACTCTCCCTTCTTTTGCATCACAGCTTTCAAACACTGAGTCTATTTTTCTACAGGGATACTTGTTGCGAATCTTTGTATAAATGTTGTTACGAGCTGCCCAAAAAATGTAATGCTCCTTTCCTTTAAGCCATCAAACCATCTCATTGAAATTCCTTCAAGTGAACCCCAAAAAGCCTTACACAGCACTTCATCGCTACCATGTATTTATAGTCCATCACATACGCTCTAAGGTCTTCCTCGCCATCGTACTTCTTTAAAAAAGGGGGTTTGAACTTGTTGGTCATTCAGTATTTCTGAATGGATCTAACGAAGGGAGACTTCAAGGCCAACTTTAGAGTCCTATCAATAGTCTTCTTGCCTTTGTCTTTGTTAAGCTCTTCTAGGAATTTCTGGAGTGCTTCCCTTCATTCAGTCAGATCTTGCTAGCTCGTTGCTTTTTGGTTTTTTGATTATTTATGGTGTGAAGAAGACCCAGACTGGGATTTGTCTCCTTTTCTTTCCCTCTTCCTAGAAGGCTTTTGCTCCTTCTTTCTATCACCTCCTCGACTAATACGATCATCATCAACTCTCTTGCTATGACGAGATCGTCCACCTTCTCGGTCCAGTCCTTTACTTTCTGCTTGCTCACTTCGTTCATGACCATGATCGCATCTTCTCTAAGGAGGGAGAATGTCTCTTTCTTCGTTTCTAAGCAACTCCCCCTTTTTAGGTCGAACCACTCCATACTTCATCCTTCCTCTGGTGTTTCTTTCAACCACCTAACCTCCATCTTCCTCATGGGCTTCTGGCGGTGTAGGCTCGAAGTCTCGCCTCCGGTTAAGGTTTCCTCTTGCCACTACTTCAGTGATCACAGTGGTATTTGGAGGTTGAGGGGTTGGCTGTGAGTTTTGAATCACATCAACTAATATCTGCAAAACAGAGGCAACTTCAGGTCTTAATGTGGTAGGAGGGTTAGTGTTTGAGGCATTCTGAGGAATTAGAGTGCTTAGTCTTTGTAAGGTTGATGTTATATCAATAGGAAGAGGTGTCTGAGTATTTCCCAAGGGAGTTTCATGAGTTTCGGGGTTATTTTTATTTCTTGCAGAGGTTCCAGGATCCTGAGGTGGAATGAGGAAGTTGTTGTCATCCTTAAAGTGAGCCATTGGTTACAAGGTGGTTTTCTTGCAGGTTTTGAGGATATATTTTATGGGTAGAAAGGAATGTTAGTGCGACAAACCTCAAAGATATAAGAGAAAAGTGACACCAATTTGATCGAGCTAAGATCAAATAAGTTGAATAGTGTTAGATCTTCCTCATTGGGCTTGGATTGAAATGGGCTTGCAAGACAAGTAAATGGGCTCAAAGGGGGCTAGGCCTATTTCCTGGCTATGGTCCTCCGACACCCAAGTAAGTTTTTTGAGATGGAATCATGGCCAGAGAATGAGGAGATTTCCTTAACCAGCGAAATATCTTTCAGTGAGAAAAAGGGGATGAAAGAATGTAGAGTTCAAGCTACCTGGTACTGTGCTCCCTTCTGCTATTTATACATGTTGCTTGAGCAAGTATTGAGCTCGAGTATCAAGGGCGAACTGGACTTGGTTTGAGTTGATGTGACAGCCATCAGAGCTTTGGCCAGTACATAGGCAGTGCAAACCGTGTATCTAGCCATACCATGCATCTAGCCTTCTTAGAGCTGGTGAGCCATGAGTAGAGAGAGTAACTGAAAAGGGGCCAGCCGTCTTAAGTCACTTGCTAGATCCCACTTGCATGTTGGCGTTGGTAACAAGTCACATCAATTACAGTACTTAACTCGTAGGGGAAGTCTCTCTCTTTGTTGGTCAAAGATGAACTACTTCTGTCTTTAGGACGAGTTCGTCTCTGGTGAGCTCGGTAGTGGGCTATTAGGCTAACTTATAGAAGCTTTATTAGTTGGATCAGGCCCATTTTTACCTTAATTTAGTCTGATACATTTTGTCCCTCATCAATATTGAAACATAATATAATAATATATCCATATAAAGCGTAGATATATTTCTAATTCTAATATAAATTTAATTTTCAATTTGACCTTTTTAATATTCTAATTATTGAAAAAAAAAATCTTATTGATTTAGTGTAGAATTGGAACTATCTTTGAAATATTGAGTTTAATTAGTGCAAATAAAATTTATAACAAAATCATATATTCACAAAAAGGATTAGGATATTATTTTACCATTAAAACTTAGAAAAATTAACCCAAAACTTTATTACCTTGTTCCATTTTCAAAATACCAATGGTACAATGGTACCTACCTTGCTATATCCTAAATAATAATGACATATTGATCTTAGGAAAAAAAAACGCATTTTAGAGTGTTTAAACTTTATATTATTTATCTATTAAATTTATCAAATTTTATTTATTTATATTGAGCCCTCAAATTTTTATTTTTATTCATATTGATTTTTTGCATAGTAAAAATAAAATTGATAATAAATTATATAACAATAATGTATGAATTACTAATGTTACATTAATTTTAAGAAATTGTACTGTTTAATACATAAAACTTGAAAACTTTAGGGATGCATAAATGAATTTTTATATATATATATAATTTTAATTATTTTTATAACAAAAAATTAGTATAAATTTTTTTTTATGTTTTTAAATCAGTGTTACAAAATTTCTCATCAATTTTATTTTAATTATTAAAAAAGTCTTCATTGTAAAAAAAAATAAAAATTCGAAAATTTAATGTTAACAAATAAAATTTTATAGATTTGACAGACAAAATATAATAAGTAAAATGGTTTAAGAATGAATTTATCCCTTCCTTTTTTTATTTTTTTTTTATCACCAATGATTACGGGTTTATCCTTGATGTTATCCAACATTATGTATATACATACATTTATATGACATGAGATATTAGTTTATGGCATATGATTGTAAGTTACAATAAATAAGGATTTTGGAGTTTGATGGGTTCAACCAAGTTGCCAAAATGTTGGTAATGACTTTTCATTGGAAGAAGAAGCACAATGGTCAAGCAACTTGTTCCAACCATTTGTCCAATATATCTCTTTCCTTGTCAAAAGTCAGAGTAGGTTACTTCATTTTGGCAAAAAAGAACCCATATAAATGTAGTTGATCAAATAAGATATATATGAGCATGATATAATATTAAGTTTAAAAAACAACTTTGTCGTTTCCATTTACCCCCACTCTTTAAGATCAAAAACAAAAATTTCAGAACTATTAGATAATGATAATTGATTACAAGTGTGTTAATTTAACATTCAAATATTTTCTATTACAAGAAAATGATATGAATAATTCACTTTTACAATGATAATAATAATGATTTGTTTATTTCAAACCTCTCAATTTAAAATCTAAACTTCAAATAGAAATATTTTCATTGATTCTTCTTGTTTTAAAATAATTAGAATCAAAGCATATTTCCATTTCCCTCAAAGAAAACTATCTTTTACATAAAAAATATTAGTAATGTATGATCTATCAAATAATAAACATAATTTTTTTTTAAAGAAATCATTCAAAGAAAAAAACTTTAAATTAATCTTTCTATGAAATTTCAAATATAAATTATACTATTATTTTGGGAATACACCTAATTTCACAAAAAAATATTATATATAAATTTAAGTCTGCGGTCCACTCGCAATATGTCTACTAGAAAGAGCACATCACGAAGAGAAAAAGTGTAAATAGTGTAAAACCTAATAAAAATTAAAAATAATAAATAAGTAATTAATGTGAGACCACACAGCCACACGTGTTAAGATGAGATCACACGAGCGGCCCAGGAAAGAAGTTTATAACTGGAAAAAATCTTAAGTGAGACCCACAAGGCCGCAACACAGAAACTCCGAAGCTAAAAGGCCCCACATTAAGCAATAATAGAGGTGTGACCCAAGTGGAGAAGGGTGGAGCCCATAACTGCACAAAAACGCTGTAGCATTAGAGAGTCAACACCGCTGAAACAACACGCATGGGTGTGTGAAACATAAGACACGCAATAGCCAATAGCCAATTAGCAGCAATTTCTCAAGTCATTGCCGGTGTGCCTTGACCCTGCTTTCACAGTTTACTTTGACTCTAGTTGTAGCCGTCCCTAGTCAATTTCAACCCCACATAAATAAATAAATATATGCATTTACTATTATTATTATTTTTTTTTTAAGATAAATATATGCATTTATTATTTGGTACATATTATACATAACTGATTTTACAACTCTGTTTAGACTGACGAAGAAATTTAAATTCTTAATTGGTAATTTGAAATATTGATAAATATAATTGTTAATCCCCAGTCACTGATTGCTTACCACAATAATTAAATCAAATAAATCCTAAATCTAAATAAAATAATAGGATTATAGTAATTGATAAATAAATTGAGCAACATAAAGTTTTATCACATTTTGATATATAAAATTAGCATTTGTATAGTCAATATTTATTGACATCTAAGAATATATGTTAGTAATATCTCTATTGTGTTAATATAAATGTATTACAGAAAATTATTAGAAGATTTATATTGAGAAACTAACTCTGTTGATATAGAAGAAGTTGAACCAAAAAACAAAAGTTGATAATATTATACTATTGAGCTTTTAGAGGATTGTTTTCAGAATTATGAGATCCTAAATTTGAATATTAGTCAAAGTTAAATTTACCATAATAATAATAATAATAATATTCCTCAATAAGTCAATTTTTCATTGAGTTCCAATTGTTTTCTCTCATTTATAATCAATGACGGAATCGAGAGAAGGGGACCAAGGGTGGCCATGGCTCCCTCTAATTTTCAAAATATAAAAATTTTTAGGTGTAAAATTATAATTTTTTGCCATATATTGTATTTGACCTCCTTATTTTAGGTGAAAATTTTCTTTAAATATATATAAGTTGGCTTAATTACATATACCTGTGAACACTTAATTTTCAATCCTAAAACCCGATAATGAGGAACGGAATGATTCTCTTGAAGAGTATATCACAAACTTGGTCTTTTGGGATTGAAAGTGTGCAATTTGGGATTTTTGTCAGAAAACGCTTTTGAAAGAGGTTTAAATTTAGAAATATAGAAGTGAATTTGAGATTTTGGTTTTAATTGATGAAATCCTTGAGATTTGAGGGTTAAAACGAATATTAAAAATTATATTTTGGTCCTCATGGGTGGAAAAATTACATTTTGGTCTCTAAATTTTGAAAAAGCTGAAAATTTTGCCCTGTGCCACAGGCTTGGGGAGCACAAGCCTCTGTTCGCCCATGACACTATTCACAAGGGGCACACAAGCCTCTGTTCGCCCATGACACTGTTCACATGGGGCACACAAGCCCTTGTGCACTCCTTGTGTGGCTGATAAGGGGTGCATGCCCCTAGCGCACGCTCCTGCTCTACTGGATAGCCACTTTGGGCTAATCTGTTTTTAAACCTAAAATTCATCTTTTTAGTCCAACCCAATTCCCTTCTTATCAATTTCTGATGGGAAATTAGTGTTTAACCTTAATTTAGGGAGTTAATTGAGGAATTAACTCCCCAAATTAAGGAAAATATCCTAATTCTCTAAGAAAAGTTTTTTTTTTAAGCCAAAAATTATAAAGGCTAAAATATTTTATGTGGATGGGGGGTTGCTACCAATCCAAATTTGGAACATCAGAAACCCTAGAGCTCTCATCATCTTCCCCTCTCATCTTTAGAAACCTAAGAACAAAAGATAAAAGCACTAAGGACACCAAAAAGATAAAAGTTTGTGAGCTTTTCTCCTTGAAGAACCTAAGGTATGCAAAAGATGTGAATCTGAGGGTTTAATCCACTAAAAACCACGGATTCCCATTACCTCAAATCCTTCAATGGATCTGAATTAGCCAAGGGAAGGGTTTGGAATGGTGAATTTCTATTTTCTTACACTTTTACTTTTGTTTATATTTATCTTTAATCATAATCATCCATGTTCATGCATTGTTTACTCATGTTTATTTGTTATTTTTACTTATATATGATATTCAATTATGTTTGTATTGATTCAAATGAGATGGAAATGATTAAGACAAGTTCTTAATCACTTCTCTCGCTTATTTTGCATCCATTATTATTGTTCTTGTTTGTTTGCATATTTTCGTTCTTGTTATTTAATTTTGGGCATATTAGTTTTCTTTTCTTTATTTATTTATGTTAGTTAATTGGTTTTTATTATGAACTTGAGTGAAAGGAAGGTGATTGAGACAGGTTCTCAATCAACTTCATTTCTTGATTTCATTTTACTTGTATCATTCTAATCGATTTATTTGTTATGCCTTTACATTATGTTAATCCATATATGTCAATTATATAATTCAATTTTGTCACTTGTTTTGTAATCCTCATTCTAGATCACTTACCATCACCAAAAAGAGGCGAAGGTGGATTGAGGCAAGTCCTTGATCGCCTCAACTCATTTTTCATATTTTTATGTTTCTTATGCTATTCACCACTTTTAACTTTAAATATGTTCTATAATACGCATTGTTTGTTCCTTTAATATTGATGATTTAGGTTGTTTTAGACTAATAATCGTTTCTGACATTAATCATATGCTTAGAATTGGTTTAGTTTGGAATTAAGTTAACATAATGCGTTCTTGGGTTGTTTTGCTTACTTAGTTTAAAAAGCATGATTTGAATCCTAATTTGTTGTTTTGGAATTTTTTTTTTTTTTTGGCATTTTCTAACCCCTAGAAGTCACTTGGGAGAGCCCAAAAGGACCTAAGTAAGAAGCAATTGAAGATTGGACGGAAGATCGAAGAAGAGCCGGAAGTGCAGCAGAAACCCAGCAAGGGGCGCATGCTAGGGCGCACTAAGGATGCACTCCCAATGGTGCTCCCCTCCCCTGCGGGAAGGCGCCCCTGGTCTTCAGAACAGCAAGCCCCTTTTGCTTATCTTCTGTATTTTTCATCTCTAATGGGTTCCATAACCCTTTTCTTAGTCCAGAAGGACTTGAGGTAGTTTAGGTTTAATTATGTCATTTTATTTTGGTTCTTTAAAGGGTTGTAATTAAATATCCTTCACCTTTCGAAGGATCCCCATTCCCTTAATCCCGATTTACCGCTTTATACTTAGGATTCTGTGATTATTAATTAACTCGGTAAATTTATTATTTCGTTTGATGCGTTGAATTAAATTGAACCTCTCACCTTAAAATGCATGTCTATCTTGGTTGTTAATTAAAATTGGATTTAATTATAGATGATGCATGTTTAGGATGTTTGTTTGTTTAGAAGGCATGATTAGGTCATTTATTTTATGTATATTTATTTGTTGATTGCCTCTTTGAACCTCAACTTGAATTAATTCATAATTTGGTAGATAAAATGCATGTTTTATTTTTAAACAATTAGGATGACATGATGGAATGATTAGAAACTAACCAAAAGGGTTGGGCATACTAGTAAATAACTTGGACTACTCAAATGGCATGAACATAAACATATTAGGGTTTTGGTGCTCCCTCACTTGATTTATTCAATGTGAGCAAATTATATATGTTGGGGTGAATTGTTAAAATGTGATATAAACTGTCATTTAATGAAAATGTCCAACAAAGCCATGTTAAACCTAGCATTGATATCAACCAACAGTGGAAGCTAGCCTAATAGTTAGGCGGCCTGGGTGCCTAACACTTTCCCAGGACTGTACCTAACTTCCTTACCCATAATCTCATATTCGGGTGGTTAAGTAACAAGCAAGGAAACTAGTAACCCTATTTTTCCTATTTTTTTAACAAACTAGGTGGCGACTCCCTTTCTCCTATAGAGTCCCGGCACTTTAGTATTTCTCCCAATGTTTTATTAGAAAACAATATAGGATCTATCCACCTGGAGCCAGAAACTTGGTCGCAACAATACCACCTTGATGTAAATTATAGTCTAAGAAATTTGGTCCTATAAAAAAAAATATTTTGGCTTCGTCACTGCTTATAAAAAAAATTTAGGATAAACTATTATTTAGTTTCGGATATTTGGTCTAATTAATAATTTTATCTTTTTAAAAAATAAAAATAAATTAAATGGTCTTTTGTATTTGTTTTTGTTAAAAAAATAATTATTCTATTTAAGATAACTAAAATTTTTCGTTAAGTGAATAAAAAAAAAAAACTTAATTACTCTTGTATATATTATATAGTTATAAAACCAAATATAAATACAATCACTCTTTTTTTTATTGTATTACTATTTTGAATAAAAGCTCAAATTGAATATTAATTTCTTTAAAAAAATTCACCTAATTTTTTAAAAAATAATTCCAAGATTAGGGGTTTCAATTGAATTTTGATTATTTTTTCCTTCCAATATATATATATATATATATATATATATCACTCCTAGAATCTGTCAATTTAGCGACAGATTAATTCGTTGCTAAATCATACAAATTTGTCACTAAAAAATATTTACGATGAATTAGCGACGAATTTAAGTTGCCGGAGGAGCCCTCATGAACAAGAACGCTTCGGATGCATATGACCATCTTGAAGAAATGGCAGCCAATAACTACCATTGGTCTAATGAAAGAAGTGTGACAAAAAGAGTTGTTAGGCATAGGTAAGCCTAAGGCTCTCGAAAACCCGTAGAACCCGATTACATTGAGAAACCAGTATAATCTTGGCAGCATACCAGTAGTTCATACAACTTTCCAAGATACGAAACCTGCAAGCAAATTATACTTTCAATAATTTTCCTATCTTATATCCCCAACTTCACAGTCAATACAAATCCTCCTAATATTTTTCTCATATAAAATGATTTATTTTCAAGGTCAATCTTACACATCAATAATTGACTACATTTTTATACAAATTAATTATATTAATTTATCCATTAGCATCATTATATATACTAAATAATTTACACCATTAAATTTGGAAACTTAGGTACCATGGAGCATCTAGATATCACACTATTTTTACTTACATATGTTCTCTTACCACTAGCTATACAATTATCAGAACGTAATATATTTTCTTTAATATATTTCCTTTACATTGACTCTTAGCTTCAAACGGATAATGAAACTTGAGCTGCACTGATTAATCACTAAACCTGTAAAAAAAATAGGGAGGGGGAGTGAGATAAAATCCTAGTGAATACACACTAAACTAGCATGCACATCGGTTAGGTATCAATTAGGTTCGTGTGATTAATAAAGAAATCAAAGTGTGATCAAGGTGCAATGATGAATTCACATTAGAGGTATAGCATAAATTATAATCAATTTACTGTGAATAAATTCACATAACTCATGTAATGTAGTACTGCGAGGCTCACAGATTTCATGTTACATATTAAGGCACAAGGTTAGCTATGCCTTGTGGCTAAGGCGTTCAAATACCTCTTAGCAAGGTCCAAATTCACTGTGCACAGAGTCCGGTGATCCCCTCACCATAAAAAGGAAATTTCTGCTGTGGCAACATAATTCATCTATATCAATTTGGTATGTTAACATTGTACAATTAGCAAAATTAAGGATTCAATTTAGCAATGTTCAACAATTATCGAGTACCATTATTTATATCAATGTGATTAGGGTTGGATTTCAATGAATGGTAAATGTGATTCATCATGGATAATCAAAGAACAATTAAAGTTGAGGATACAATGGAAATGATGTACAAGTAATATGCATAACAACTTAGTATGTACTCACCTTTCCAATTGCTTTCTTTAATAATTTTATATCGTTCGATATTTGGATTCTCTTCCCTTTTGAAATTTTCCAC
>CATKHJ010754329.1:0-32908 GCA_949750685.1 Vernicia montana
TTGGGGAGATGTGAATGTATTGCCGGTATGCTGCCGGAATTACATTGATATTTCTATATGAGTTGGGTTCTACGGGTTATCGGTGGCTTTAGGCTTACCCATGCCCTAGGACCGTCATATCCCAAAAGTGGGATGTGACAAAAAGTGTAATACCCCAAGTATGTATATACATTCTTTATTCATATTTATGTCAATGTATATGAGCTATGAGTATTTATGAGTTAGGAGTTTGGTTTCATGTGTTTATAAAAGTCATGAGTTGCATATTGAGTATATATGTGAGCTATGTGTAAAGATTTGGATTACGACTCAAGATTTTTCCCTCATTCTGTCTCTGGATGAAAGTCACGGCAGTGAAATATAAGTTCACGGCGGTGACTAAAGGATTGAATTAGGACTTTCGCCTCTGGATGAAATTCACGGCAGTGAATTTGGTATTCACGGTTTTGACTTCTAAATTCATGGTGGTGACTAAGTGGCTGAGTTTTGGATGTTCGTCTCTAGATGAAATTCACGGCGGTGAATTTCCAAATTCACGGTCGTGCATATTAAGAATAGTAGCGTGAACAATGTCGTGGTAGGCGAGTCACGGTCCGTCATGCCCGTGAATGGTGGCGGGGACAGAATTGAGAATCGGGCTATGTAAAGGAATTTATGACCCAATTCATTTTATTACGTCATTTTAAGAGTTCTAACTCTATTCTCTCTCAAAGAAACACCCACCCACCCATATTAAACGCAAGGAGCCTCATTCATCTTCTTCATTAAAGGGATTTAGGGTTGCAAGAGTTCATCTTTTCTTTTTTTCTTGAAGCCATTATTGATAAGATGAGTTAGAGTTTTGCATTTCCTTTTATGTTCTTCTTCCTCATTGTTATAAATCCATTCTTGGTTAGGGAATAAGATTAGGAATCATGAGTCTAGCATGTGTATGGTGATTAAAAGCATGAATTGATATGTATTTGTTATTGTATGTGTTTATGTAAATAGTTTCTCCTAGAAGTCATATTGGAGATCATGAGGGATGTGATGAGTCCTATTGCTTGATGTGATAGAGGAGGTTCTAAGAGATATTAGCGTATTCTTTTGATTAAGGTGAGTAGAAAATATACTACTATATTTGTATTTGTTATCCTAAGGCTTAAAGCCTAATTTGTTGATAATCTACCATATGAAATTATATGTAAATGAATCCATTTGAATTATGTGAACCTAATTTCTTTTATTGGTAAATTCTCAAATGTTATGTGATTATGTAAACCTCAAGAATTCTATTGAACCATGTGAACCCTTAAATTTCTATCATGTGATGATATATGTTATTGGTATAGAAATCCTTGACTGATGTAGGTTAATCATCAGACATTGTACACATTGTAACCCGATGGATAGGATATAATATCATACCCCTATCTAAGAAGGGTAAATTTTCATAGAGGTGAAATCCGATCAGTTTCATGTGTTCATGTGGAGGAGTATGTCTATAAAAAGACCTCTACTCTTATTATATGGAAGAGTATGCCTACCTAACCTCTACTCTTATTTCATGTGGGGAAAATGCTAATAAAATACCTCTATTCCTAAATTTTCATGTGGATGATTTCTATACTTGCTTAATTATAAGCTTTGCTTTCTTTCATGAGTTATGTGTACATATATTCTTATATTACACTACTATTTGATTCTTTTGAGCCATGTAAACCAAATTGTTATATCGTAAGTCATTTGATAAGTTATGTGACCTACCATTCTTGTGAGCTAGCCTTGAATTACCTAACCTCACAAGTATGGTAGTATATTTTTTACTCATTGCTTTATCTCATTAGTGATTCCATTTTTCAGGAGATTAGAAATTTATCAGCTCGGTTCTTCAGGCATTTTTCCTTCCTAAAGAACCAATTTGATCAATGTAAATTCTCCATTTATTATTTATGTATTTGAAATACTTTAGTACTTCATGAGTGTAAAAGTGGGATATTCTTTTGGTCTAAGGGCAACGTATGAGGATACTATTTATGTGAACTCGTATTTAAGTTAATATTGACTTATGAGCTTATGTGTACATGTATGTGGATGAGATAGGTATATGTGTTTAGATTTTGATTTTGGGGATGTGTATGTGTTAGTTGTTATGATGCCATGAGAATTGTATGTTTAGATGGGTTTTACGGGTTTTCGGTGGCCTTATGCCTACCTATGTCTTAGAACCGTCACAGTTGCGAAGTTAGGCTGTGACAAAAAGTAAGATTATACACGACATTATATCAATTATCAAATTATATTATTATTATATCATAAGAAAATTTAGATGAATTATAAATCTATAATTATAAATGTATATACCTCAATTGAATATAACTATTGATATTTATACAACTTACTTAAATATTATGTTCATTAAATTTATATTAACGAAAAATTAGTAATATAATATGAATTAAGTTTTACTAATATTAAGATATAACTGCATATTATAATTAAACATTTTAAATTTCCTACCTATATGTTTTAAATTTTTTTTTTTAATATATGTTATGATTAAGTAATGAATGATAATAAGAAAAATATGTTATATTAGTATATAAGTCAAATAATATTATCATTTTAATTGTAATTATATTTACATGATACTAATAAAATTTTAAATTAAAATTTTGTTAGTATTTTGTTACCTAATGTTTAATTGTTTATTGAAAGAATAATGTTTTTCTAATTAGATATTTGTTTGCTTTGAATGAGTGGATAATTTTTTACTAGTATAGAGTGGTTAAATTTTTTCTCCTTATCTCAATAAAAATATTATATTTATTTTACTTATTGTTTGAATTCTTTTAATTGTATTGTGCTAAATCAAAATTAGACTCCTTTTGCTTTAATTAGAAAATTAACTTATGAATTATATTCTGCTTTAACTTGAGCTATAGTACTTGGAATTAGTACTATATGATTTTGTTAAGTGAATTGTGTAATATTGATATATAATGAATAATTTTTCTCCGAATTTCCGTATTGGATTGAACTGGATTAGACTGAAACTGAAATATTCAATTTCCGAATTGTATTGTCCCGAAATTTTTGGTACAATACAATTTGAAAATTTTTTATTTTGATTCTGGTTTTGATTTTTCACAAAATCCAATCCTTAAAATTCAATCCAATATAAAAAAATTTTAAATTTACATATTGAATCGAACCGTGCTCAACCCTACTGATAACACACAAAACAACTATTCTACTATGATTCTCCTCGCTTTCCATTTGTGAATATTACATGTCGGAGTAACCACATTCATTCTCATTAATTCTGTCTCTGCAGATCTTGGGTTCGGACAATTCAACCGGTGAATAGTTAATCGTTCAACCTGTGAGTAGTTGGTCAAAATAAAACAGTTTTGGTGAACAAATTTTGTTTGCAAGTTATCATATAGAAAATGTGGCTCAAAGTAAATCTAAGAAAAATAATAATAAAAAAAGGGATATTGATGAGTTATGATACAGAGATGAATAAGCTCACATGAATACGATAAGATACGAGTACGAAACACAATGATTCTTAAAAATTCAAGATAGGACAACTAAAAACAACATATCCATATATCAATCAATAACATTAAAAAGATTTTTTTTTTTTCATTCCTAATAAGAATAAATTTTTATTTATTTATAATATAATGTTTAAAATAATATTTAACATTAATGTCAAGTTTAAAAACAATAATATGACAATTATTTGCTAATTCATGTTAATAAAAACAAATAATACTAATTCATTTCTTCCGATTATATCAAATATATTTTAAATTTTGAACTTTTTATGTTTTTTATTTATTAACATGCACAAAAAGTATGCATTATAAAAAGCAAAATTTGTTGGAAATGTATGTTAAATATTGATAAGGGACAAAATATACCGAACTGGGTAGTAAAGTAAGTTGAGCCCGGTCCAATATAATATATTTACAAGCCCATTGACTGAAGTCAAATGAAGAGCCCTCTAGTTCGTATTCAAGCAGGAAAAGGATCAAAACAATACAACAAGTCATTTTATATCCGAACCAGTCAAGGAAATCCATATTTAATTCTTGTAAGGATCTATCTCCTATAAATACCTCAAAATTAAACCAACGAAAGGTACATGCATTCTTGCTAACACAAACACAGACAATACTCCAATATTATTCTCAGTCTCTTACATTGAGCTTATTCACTAACTTGACCGTCGGAGTGGCTTCGCTAGGCACCCCGCCTAGCCCACTTAACTCTTGTTTCTTCTTACAGGTCGCACTAGATCAACTCAAATTTAACTAAAGGTGAACTATTCTAAACGGGACCACTTCGCTTGGAATTAGCTTCATCAGTAATGTTAAACTATTTATAACCAAATTCAAATATCATCTTGAATTGAATTATTTCAATTTCTACCAACATAGAAAACTTTAACATATTCTGAATTTACCTATAGGATTTACAACAATATATTCATATAAATGTATAAACTTATATTCAAAGAATTTAAGTATTAAAAATTCAACTTACCCAAGAGCAAAACTAAAAAGATTCAATCAATTCCCAAGCAACATTCGCAAATAAAATTCCAATCTAAACTATAAGTATAGATTTTATCAAACCAAGTGTGCACCAAAACCAGATGTGCACTAAAGAATTAGAAAACAAACCAAACGGAAAACAAATTCCAATTGATAAAAAAATTTTATATCAAATATATTAACTCAATACAATACTTTTATAAAAAACAAAGCAACAAAGAATTAGAAACAAATTTAGTAACTCAAATTAACCCCCAACATATATAGAAAACAAATTCAAATTAACCCAATAGATGTTAAACAAATTCATATAAGTTTAACATCAATTTCTAAACTCAGAACAACAAAGAATTAGAAATCCATAATAAATTTAGTAACTCAAAAGAAAATAGCATTGGAACCCAAATCGAAAACAAATTCAATTTGCTTAATCAAATGATCCAACATTATGAATAACAAATAAAAAAAACTACTTCCAGCAAATTAAAAGAGCAATACCAGCAGCCTAGCAAAAGTACAATCCCAACAAAATCCACCAAACCCAGGAACTCCAGCAACTAAGAAACGGCCAAAAGAAAAAAACTCAAAATTAACCCAATACAACAAACCCAATCAAAGCAAAACAAATTCAATCCATTTAATTTGTTGAACTATTAAAACAAACAAAAAAAAATTGTAGGGCGTAAGAAAGTGTTGCAAAGAAAACATAGTCAGTTCACAAAAGGACAAAATTGAAACAAGAAATTGATCAAAGCAATCATACTCGTAAAAATTTAAAAAAGCACCAAGCTCAGACTTTGTTGTTGAACCAACGTCAAGAGCTAGAGAGAGTTTAAAAGCAATGAAAATAGAGGGCGAGATGAATGGATTTAAGGATTTATGAGTAACGGAGAAAAAAAACTAATCATTTACCTTTATGCGACGATGGCGGGCAACTGGAACACCAAATGGCGGTGGCTAGAATGGAAAATGAGGAGAGGTCACGGCAGACAGTAGACGACAAAGGGAGGGAAGAGAAAGAGGGAAACGAGAAAAAAATAAAACAAAGATTAAACTTACCTGGGCTCCAAAGGACGACGGTGTGGCGATAACCAAGCGACACATAAAGAGAGAGAGAGAGAGAGAGAGAGAGAGAAAGAGAAAGTAATTTGCAGAAATGAGGGTTTCCTCAATTTAACCTAATATTAGGCGATTAGACACATTAGTCACTAACTGCTAAAAATGGCTGGAGTGTTGCCGTTTCACTAATTCACGGTTAGCAACTATATCTTTCATCGCTAACTCTAATCACCTTTAGAAATGATAAGGAAAATAGAAAGTTAAGAAATCGAAACCCTAAAAAGGATACGGTTCAAAAATCGAGGCATTAGTATGAGTTTGCGAATTTCGACCCCATAAAGGATTTCTAGATTTTATTTGGAGAATTTAGGCAAATTTGAGGATATTAGAAGTGGTGAAACTCACAAATTAAGTTGGAGTAAGCATAGAAAATTATTTAAGTGATATTGGTGCGTAATAGCGCGAAACTGACGAATTTTGATTCTGAAATTTTCCCATATTTTGAATTAGGAAAATTTAACATTAGAATAATTATTTATGATGTTAGTAACCTAGAAATTATAATAAATATATATATAGGCAATAATTACATTATTAGTAGTAAATAAAGCTAGAAAAATGACAATTTTGTGATTTATGGCAAGTATACCATCATTAATTTGGACTTTTGAATTTAAAGGAAATAAATAAAAAAAAAAGCATCCAAAAATTAGAGAAAGAGAAGGTGAGTGGATGAGATTGAATTAAATCAATTAAAAGGATATAAAAAGAAAAGAAAAGAAAATATGCATATAAGATAAGTTTGAGTTACCTAACAAAACACTTAGTCATTTAAACTCTAGTGAGCTAAAGAAATAAGAGAGAGTGAAGAGAAAGGAAGTAGAAGGA
The DNA here is from genome assembly GCA_949750685.1 of Vernicia montana. Taxonomy (NCBI): domain Eukaryota; kingdom Viridiplantae; phylum Streptophyta; class Magnoliopsida; order Malpighiales; family Euphorbiaceae; genus Vernicia; species Vernicia montana. The sequence goes on from CATKHJ010754329.1 coordinate 6,495, forward strand.
AGGCAGCTACGGGAAGAAGAAAAAAAAAGAAAAGAAAAGAAAAGAAATATATGTGAAAGGTAAGAATACAAAATTCAAGCTTGTTTCATATTTATGTGTTTTTGAGTTGTTTATTCCATCATTTTTCTTGTTCATGGTTTTGGGTTGGATGAGATAAATGGAGAGAATTGATTAATTGAAGTTTGAATGGAAGAAAGGAGAATGTTTAAGTGAAAAAAAAATGAAATAGAAGTGATGGAGGAAGGAGTAGTCAAGAAAACCTAGGATTTGGTTTTAGTGAGAAGTTAATTACTGGAAATTGAGGCCTCGGTTAGAGGAAATTAAGGGCTGAATTTGGCTTGGGCAAAAATTGATAAGTTGGAGATTTGAAGTAGTATTAGAATCTTATAAAAGTGTTTGAATAAATTCCCAACACATTGGGAGTTATAGAGGCTATAACAGGACTACCTCTGTATGCAGGTCTGATTGGGTTGCAAGAACTTAAGTAGCAGTTTAAGTGGTCTTAGAGACAGAATTTGATTAAACTATAAACTAATGAATTGGTCTTCAATATGTTAATTTTATCCTTTAAATGGCTTGGGCTGATTCCATTCACGTTGGGAGATATAGAGTCTACAAATGGACTGACTCTATATGCAAGATTGATAAGGATATAGAAATTGAGACACGATTTTGAGGGACTTAAAGATAGAACTAGTGCAAGGACAAAGCATATGAAATAATCCTTAGGATGTATATTTTAATTCAATAAAAGAAGTGTAGAATTTGGAAAGTAAATAGGAAGTTACAGTGAAAGCATTGGAGATAGTTCAGTCTGTCTAAGGCAATGATCCAGGGCAAGATTAAAAATTGCACCGAATTTTGTTTTGGATTCAGAATGAGCTAAAATTTTAGTATGTTGTTCCCTTATATGTTAACTTTCCAATGCTTTAAGAACTAGTACAATTGGAGTTTTTTAGCTTTAGTTATGGCAGATACAACACTATTTAGTCAGTATGTGTACCATAAGCAGAATGTAAAATTTAAATATTTTAGTATTGTTGTTTAGAACCGATGAGTTATTTGTGTATTGGTTGTGTGTAGAGGTTCAAGGAAGATGTCAAAGAGGTGAGAAATAAGAATTTGAAGGGCATTCTTGATTTGAAGTATCAAAGGAAAGAGCACAATAGAAATTGCACATAAAAGATGAGTGTTTAATATATTACTATGCTTGTGTGTAATTTGTATTCCATTGTGTAATATCCTAGACTTTGTCAATACCTAGTATTAATAGTAATGCCATTGGAAGATAATTGAATGTTTATTGAGATAAAGAGATTAATAGGAACTCAAACGAGATCCGATTAAATGCAAATAAAATTTCTTTAAATTACTTCTATCACTGTGATATTAGAGTACATGTATACTCATAAAAATGTTATGAATATGATTAATGAAATAAAGATAACGAAATGCATTGATATCAGTTACAACAATGTACAGTGAAAAAGAAGGGTAAAATGGTCATTTCGCAAAAACTGTTGAAATGACAAGTCAATGAAAATGAACATGTGAAGCAAGTGGAAGACCCAACTATGTAGTAGTATGGCCGGCCTATTATGGTAGTTGAATGGGAAAATTTACTTAAAATTATATGGAAAAGAATTGGTCAAATTAGATGAATGGAAATGGACCCCACAATTCAATTAGTCAAAATTAACATATAATTAAGGAAAGTTCATGGAAATTTCCTATTGGCAAAAGTATGGTCATATTTATCTAAATATAAATGAATGATGTAAATTCAAAATTGAGTTAAATTATTAGCCATTGGATCAAAGCAAGTTAATCCCCACCATCTATTGTTAATGACTATGATATAAATCTAGAGTTTTCTTATTTCTAACTCATTTTTCATCATCTAAACTAAAAAAATTGAAGATAGCAAACTCTCCTAACCTAAAACATTCAGCCACCACTAGTCCACCATCAAGAATTCAAGAACTTCTAAGGTAAATCCTATAACCAAGCTTGATTTTCAATATAATATGATTAGGAGTGTGTTGGTTGCTTGGTTTGCAATTTCTTCTTCTTTCTTTGGATGATGGTTTGGCCTATGGTGTGTGGGAAGGAGAGAAGTTTTGTTGGTTTAAATTTATTTATAATTGAGATGATGGAGAGTAGGAATTGATGAGTTTATTGGATTCAAATTGTAAGAAGGAGCTTGATTTGGTTATTGAACTTGAATTGAGAAACCTAAGTTTTGAAATGAGCAGAATCTTTGAACACCCATACTGTCAATTTAGAGACCAAATTTGAATAAGTGTAAAACATAAAAATTATAGATAAATATTTCTAGTATACACTAGTAAAAGGAATTTTAAAGATTCAAAGTGTGTAGAGATAAATGTCACTTGAACTAGAACTGTTACTGTTCATCCGAGAATTGAGTGAACTGAAATTGTGAAGTACAATTGATAGCCTTAGAGACTGAATTAAGCCAAGAGTAAAATATGAAAAATTCTAATTTACATGTTTATAATACCTTTGTAAAAGGAATTATTAATTGGACTTGTAATTATTGAGATACAGTCAAAGGAAAGTGATAAAGTCTAGTGAATTTTGTAATCTAACACAGTTGGCAAATCTGGGAATATATCCTCCAAAATGAGAATATTAGAGACAAAATTAGAAGAAACTGAAAGCTAGTGAAATGATCATTGATATGTGTAAAATTTATCCATAATATTATTTGATAAGATTCAAAGTATAATGTGAGAAATAGAGCCTATTATGTAACTGACTGTGTAATTGGATTCAGCTTGTAAACTGAATTAAAGCTTCTAATTTAAGAATGTCAAAGATGGAAATTGATTAAACTCAAAACATAAGAAATGTTCCTTATATATATAGTACCTCAAAGTAAAAGTAAGTTTCAATTGGAAACATAAATATTGAGTTATACTCAAAATAGTGTGACAGGATCAGTCTGCCCTATAACAGAAACATAATTGAATTGAAATGGTTACCAAGTTTGCTATGAATTGAATTTTAACTTCAATTTTGGATATGTTGGAAATGTATATGTCTAGTTTGAAATACAAAAAGAATCAACTCATTTGGATTAGTAAATCTTAAGAAATGTTAGAAACAAAATAACAAGATTTAGCAATATAACTAGACAGTGAATTTAAGTATAATGTGACAAAGTTAACAATTGTGACTTAATAAATTATCTACATATGGAAACAATGAATAAATGATCAATGAGAATAATGAATACTAAATTGAATATAATTATTCAATATGAATTTACTGTGAAAGTATATTGAATTGTTCTAAATGCATATGTATATACTACGGAGTATAATGATTTGCATTGATATTAGATAAGAATATTAGAGTTATCATTAGATAATCAAATTGATAAGGTAATTAATAATTTTTGGTTAAATGTATAAACGATATGGTTCAATGTAGAACCTAAAGAGAGATATATGCTTTGGATATTGAGGAGCGTCACTACCGAATATATTAAGAGTTCACATTAGGAGCTAAGGAGATCAAAGTGAGTACCGTGTAAACCTTACATTTCTTAAATGAAATAATTATTTGAATTAAATTCTTTTCAATAAGGCGTTCGGCCTAATTATTATTATTGAATTCTTTCATTAAGGCCTTTGACTTATTATTACCATTTGACTGCAAATACTAAACTGTACTCCATTTAAACACTGTAAAAGTGTTCACCTTCCATATATCTATGTTTTCATTGGAATAAATCCTTTCCTAAACTAATGGTTCTCATTTGAAAATTTAGCTTACCTTTATCGATAAACTGTTCTCATAGTTATGTTCCTTTAAAGAACCAATTGATATATGTATAAAATTCCTTTGCACTTTCAATTAATCATCTTTCACTGAAGCCTATGTGATTTGTTATAGTATACTGTTTATCTTTTATTGAATCTTATATAATTCATCATTGTACATTGTTGATTCAAAACATTGAAAAGCTTATATACTTGATCCAAAGTAATCTTACTGTATTACTGAAAGCAGAAATCTCCGACTAATGTGGGTAATACATCAGACTGTGTGTACACGGAGAAGGCCTGTCGGATAAGGATAATGTATCTGCCTCAGTTAGGAGGGGTGGTCCTAGCCGTAAGACCTGATCAGTCTTACGCTCTTTACTGTTATGAGTGAGCAAGCAATAACTGCCACTCTACTATTTACTGATATGAGTGAGCTAGCAATAGCTGCCACTTCACTACTTACACTGGGAAGCATACCACTTCCAAGACTGTGATTTCTGCTAAAATGATATTATTGAATCTCAAATGTTACTGACCATTGGTATCAAATCCCAATTGTTACTGATCATTGTCATTGAATCTTAATTGTATTGATCATCGTATTGAATCCCGACTGTCATTGACCATTGTAATTATCATTGACCACTGTCATAAAACTCGACTGTCACTGACCATCGATGAACCCCAACTATCATCGTTCACTGTTCAAGAATTCTTACTATCATCGTTCATTGCTAATGTATCCTAACTGTCATTGTTCACTGCTAGTGTATCCCAACTGTCATTGTTCACTGCTAATGAAACCCTACTGTTATTGTTCACCACTAATGAATCTCAATTGTCATTGTTTACTATTATTGAATCCCGATTGTCATTATTCACTGTTAATGCATTCTGACTGTTATTGTTCACTGCTATTGAATCTGGACCGTTATTGACTATCATTATTGAATCCCAATTATAACTACTATAGTGTTATATTGAAATCCTAAAATCGACACTTCACTACCATTGACTATTTGAAAATTTGTTTCTTCCATATTAGTACATTAATATCCTGATATTAAATCTCAATTGTTATTGATCATCGTAAACTTGTTTCTCCTCCACAGTTTCATTTGAACTTAGATGTTAAACCTCAATTGTTATCAATCATTTAAAAATTATTCTTTCATATTATTATATAAGAAACTTGATAATTTTATTATTGAACTTATATTCATATACTGTTTCTTATTTACTATAAGTACTCACTGAGCTTATCTCACACCCTAATAGTGTTTTATTTCAGGTTCAGTAGCAGATCCAGTAAGTAGATCTCAAGTATCTATCTCTACTTGGGTTTACTTCGCTGAAAGTAATGTTGTTTGCAGTTTACTATCTGAGTTGAATCATTTAGAGCTCCATAGATTATATTGGTTTAGTATTGTAATAAATGATTGAATTGAATTCTTTATATGGCTTAGAGACTATAATATCATATGATTAAGTGAACATAGAAATTAAATTTTTTTATACAATGTAATGTGGTTAACATTAATAAATATTGGGAGAATTTGTATTCGTGTATTTGAAGTTAAGTATATTGGAAGTGCATATTTAATGCAGGTTGTGAACCTAGGGTAATGTTATAGTTGCAGCTGTTATGCTGCCAAATTAAATTAATTGATTGCTAATGCTTATCGAAATGTATGGTATTAATTGTATTGTATTATCATTTAAGTGGGTTCTACAGGTTGTTGGTACCATTATGGTTACCTATGCCCTAGGACCGTCACATCGCCATAGGTAGGATGTGACACATTGTTTTTCATTGCCTTCCAATTCATAAAAATTATTGAAACTCTTGAAATTCTAGTGTTCTTGATCATTCCATTCATGATCCCAAATTGATACTTGAGTTACCTTGATTTGTACATGTCATGCGTTCATTAATTATCATATTTATAATCTTGGATTCTTCAAGAATCCTATTGTTAAGTTGTTCTTGATATTTTCTTGCTTGAATTTGTTATCCAAATTTGAATTGTCCTACTTGCATTGCCATTATTCTATGTCATGATACTTGGCACAATCGCTATGAGTTGTTACTTGGCTAAATTGCCATGAGTTGTTTACTTGGCATAACTTGCCATGGGTTGTTTACTTAGCCAAAAGTTGCCATGAGTTGTTTACTTGGTTAAATTATTAAGAGTTGTCTACTTGGCATCTGTCATGAGTTGTAAAGTCGATTGTCTGTGAGTATGTATTAAAAATCCTTGCTTTTACCGCAGTTGACATTTGATTGAAATTTGTTATTCTTGTATGACAATTGTTCAACTCAATCGACACATATTTATTAATCCTATCTCATTGTACACTATTTCAAGTTTATATTATATTGTTATTTTCCATTATGACTACTACTCTTATGAGTCAATTTAAATTCCAATCTGCAAGTATGGTAGCATATTATGCATTCATAGAATATTTGACTCACCCCAATTTCCCCTTTTTTTTTTTTTTACAGGAAAATAGAAGTTGGTCAAGTGAGCTCGTGCTAGCTAAGGATAAGGTTTGTTTTAAGCATATAACATACAACATATGTGTATGTAAATATTTGTATAAATCTAGATGCTCCGTGGATATTAACAGCTGTAGAATGATAATAAGTAATGTATATATAATTAAGAGTAACTTAGAATTTTTCTTAACTGTGTAATGTCAATAAAGAAGTTTAAAGGTAATAATATATGTTATTATGTATAAGTATACGGTTGGTTAATAATATGAAAGTTGAGATATAAAGAGACCTTGAATATATGTCAATATGTATGATAAATATAGTGGGAGGATTTGTATTGGTAATGAAGTTAAGGATATAAGGGAGTAAATATTTGAAAGTGTAGTTTGATTGCAAGTTTTGAATCTTGGATAGTGTTATGTGTACTGTCGGCACTCCGCCGGAGTACTGTTTAGTTGTTAGTGTATCGGGTTCTACGGGTTTTCGGTGATTTTAGACATACTCATATCTTAGAACCGTTCACCCCAAAAGTAGGATGTGACAATTTTAGTCTCCAATTAGCGATTAATTAGAGACTAATATTTAGTCTCTAAATTATGTGCCTTAGTTTAGTGCCATTATTAGCGATTAGTTAGTCGCTAAAATTCATCATTTAGTTCATCTCCTTATTCTAATTGCTAGTTAGTTGCCAAATAACTACTAAAACGTTGTAATCGTTAAGTCACCGTGAAATAGCTACAAAAATATTGTAATTGCTAATTTCAGTCTCTAAATCAAAAGATTTTAGTAGTGTTGGATTTTCAATTTAATAGATTTAGTTAATTTTTACGTAACTCATACTTAATTTAGTTTTCATTTTATACAAGTATAGTGGTCACCCTAATTAGTTATTTTCTCCTCCAAATTCTTTTTATTTTACTACCGTATTTGGATAATGACATAAAAATACTGACGTGTTAGTTAACTTGAAAAAAAAAATAATCTATAAATTTACCTCAAACTTACATTCTTTTACAATTATACCATATTTTTAATTTTTAGATAATTTTATCTTAATTTAAAAATTTAATTGCAATTGTATCCTATAGGAACAAGTTTAAAAGAGGAGGCCAGGATGGATCGGGCGCTCCGCTGCCCCCAAACTCAAAAATAATTCTTTATTTGTTAAGTATATATATAATTATACATAATTATATAAATTAGACCATAAATAATTAAAATTGTTCTCCAAAATAATAAAAAAGACTATGAAAATATATATACAAAAAAATCTTTTTATATTATACAACTTTTTTATTATGGAAAATATAATAAATATTAATTATAAATAATAATAGTGTTTTGGTATTTTTATTTTTAATATATTAAAATAAAATTACACTAAAATTATTCATTATATTTAAATTTTGACCTAAAAATAATTATTATTTTTAAGTAACGAGTTTTGAGATGATGTTAATGAAATTTTTTTAGTTATGTGAGTCTTAACCTCTAAGTAAAACTTAATTAATAAAAAAATATTTAAAATAAAAATAAAAAAAATTAAATGCACCCTATAAGAAAATATTTGGCCCTCCCAAAGAAATAATTATAGATTCGTCCCTTGTACCCTATAAGCTAAATTAGGAGGAAGGGGAAGAATAAGTATAATTTTCTTTCCTAATTGTCACTCAATACAATAAAAAAAAAAATTATGGGATCCATCAATAACTTAATAAAAAATATGAAAAATAAATAACTTAATAAAAATAAATAAGAAAAAAATAAAAAACAAATTATTGTCAAACAAATAAAAATATTTATTTTCTAGGTATTTTTTAATTAGGAAAAAGAAGTTTAATTAGTAACAATTAATAAGTAAACATTAAGTATCAACTTCTAAAAAAATCCTAACTGCATTCTCTCTCAATTTTTTTCTTTATTTTTTCTAAAATTTATTATTTGAGCTATCGTCGACCTTCATTCGATCGACAGTGGTTCATTTTTCTTTATTTTGTTTAGTTTTTATTTTCAATAAAATATATATGTTAATCTGTATCTTTTTATGCATTGATTTAATTTTTTTTATTATTTACTTTACGGGGTTTATTATATCTTTTATGAGATTTAATAAATCTTTTATTTTGTCTTCTTTTATGAAAGTTTATTTGTCTTCTGTCATGGGAGTTAGGAGGAGTTTGAGTCTGATATTTAGAATATCATACTTATTTAAAGACAATGAAATCAATTTGTGGCTCAGTATAACTACTAAGATTTTAAATAACGGCCGATACGTTACATATCGGCCGTTTCGTTTAGGTTTTTGATAAGTCCGATACGTTATTTGAGCTTTACACATATGCTAATGGAAATTAGTCTTGCCTCGATACTGAATCACCCGATATACACTGATTCGACCGTTATTTAACGTTACAGGCGTGACGTATCAATATAAAATAATTATTATTATTATATTTTTTAATTTTTAAATATAAATTATGAATATATTATTCAAAAAAATTTATTTTATATTTTCCATATATTTTATTAGTGTAAATTATTAATATATTATTCTTTACATTATTTAAATAAGAGTTCTTTTTTTTTTTAATGTATTTAAAACATTATTGATATCTTTTCATATGGAGTAAATAACTAAAATGCAAATGAGTTCGATAACGGATAAAATAATCAAGATCCTCCACGACACTATTTTTAGTGGTGATTAGTCAATCTTATAGTTTATTTATTTATTTTTTTTCATATTCCCTTATTTTACTTAGAATATGAAGGGTTTTTTATTTTTTTATTTTTTTTTATTATCTTATTCATTTGGAATAACGTATTTTTTCCCTCATGAATTAATAAAATAATATTGAAATTTTTAAGTCAAAATATTATTATATTAGAAATTTATATAATTTAATTATTGTTATTTTGCATTATTTATAAATATATTATGTAATTTAAATTTTTATAAGATAGAGTATGTTTATTTAAGTGTTTATTAATTTAATGTATTATATTTTGGATATTACAGTCTATGTTTTGTTAATTCGAATTAATTTGCTAATAATTTTTTAAAATTCACGGTAGCGATGGCCGATTCAGTTTAATTCCATTACATCGATTTCGATACCAATACGATACGTAAAACTGTTTTTTAAAACCCTGATAGCCACTGAGTTACAAGTTATACTTATTAATTGTTATTAATGAAATATTCATTTTATTTAAAAAAAATTAATAAGTAAATTTATAATTTGTATATATGACAAAAATATAATTTATATAAACAAATTAGGTATTAATCTACGTATTGAATATGATTTATTTTTTTTTATTTTTTTTTATTAAGTTATTGATTTATTTTTATTTTTTTATTAAGTTAAAGATAGATGATGGATCCGTCAAAAATAAATTTTTTATTATATAGAATTATCAATTAAGTGAAAACATTGTGCACATTAATTTCTCCCAATTTAGTTTTCAGGATATTACGACTAAATTTTTAAATTAGGGTAAATTTTTCTAAAAGTTCAAAATAATATATATAATTGCATAAGGGTACAAAATTAATTGCAAATGGATATAAAATTTGGAGTAAATTTATATATTAAGAAAAAAAATACACAAATAGAAAAATTTAGTTTAATTAAATTAATAAATTATTCTTCTTTTTCTTTTAATTTATTTTTCTCCCTCATTTTTCTTCTTCTTCTCCTTCTCCTTCTTTTTCTTTTTATTTAGTTTAATTAAATTAATAAATTCTTCTTCTTCTTCTTTTAATTTATTTTTATTCCTCATTTACTTCTTCCATTTTTCTTTTTTTAATTTATTTTTTTCTTCTTTTAATTTTCCTATTTTAATTTAGTTTGATTTAGTTTAATAAATTTATTTAATTTTAGTTTTAATTTAAATTAAATTAATAATTTCATTTCAAATTAGTAGTTTTAGCTATTTAGTTAAATTAGTAATTTTAGTTTAAAATAGTAAGTACTTTTATTAGTTTAAATTAATATTAGTTTAATTTTACTTTTTTTAAAAAAAATTTAAATTAAACATACCAACGAAATGTTTAATATTAAAAAATAAATAATATGCATGTTTATCCATGAATTACCAACAAAAGATTTAAAATTGAAAAATTAGATTTTTTTTACCAATGGATTAGCAACAAATTTTTTCTGTCGGTAAATTTACTGATGAATATCCAACAAAGTACCAATGAAATTTTTGTTACCAATTTACCAAGTGAAAAATTTCGTTGTTAAATGAAATACTGACAAATTTTTTACCTTTAAAAAATTTTCATTGTAAATCAAATTGATAATTGATGAATTCATAAGTAAATAGTGAATTTTTTGTAATGCATGACTTTTGATATTGTTTGACAGTCTTCTTAGCCATCAAACAAATTAAAAAAAAAAAAAAAAAAAAAGAAAAAAAAAGGAAAATTTTTGGTGAGCATGAAAAAAAATAAAGGAGAAAGAAGGGTTCTTGTTTACAGTAAGGGATATGTACTAATATGATTTGCTGCAAAATTGAGATAAATCCCTGTGGTTGTAAATTGTAATTGAAACATTTTTGCAAATTTTTTTTAGGAGGAAACATTTTTGCAAAAATTAATTGTTTGTAATTGTGTTAAAATCATTTATGGTGGTAGTAGCTGGTGTAATTTATGAGTTTCACATGTGTTTGGTTGATAGGAAAAATGCAATGACCTAAAAAGAATGAGACTCTTCTTCTTCTTCTTCTTTTTTTTTTAAATTGAATACAGTTGAGTAATGAGGACTAAATGAGCAAATATAGGGGGGCAAGAACTTAGTCCTGACCATGGTTTGAACCAAAATCGTAAATTGGATAGAAATCAAATCGGCAAAAATCAAAATTGTAACTGTAACTGAAATCGTCATGTATGGTTCGGTTAAAGTTTTAAATTTTCCAAACCAAAATCAAAATCAGAATCGAAACTATGTGAGCTTTAATTCCTTTAAGAAGTACTAGGCATCTTAATTCTAAACAATTAGTTATCATGTATTAAATAAATAATATTCAATCATATATTTTTTTAATTTTTGATAATTATGTATCAAATAATAATTGAATACTTCAATCTAATTTAAAATTTATGTATTAAAATAATAATTCAATAATAATTAATTTATGTATATTAAATAATAATTCAATTTATTCATTTCTAATTTTTTATAAAATTTATTACATAAATACAAACTAGAAGTTAGATTAAAAAAAAAAAAAAACTGGTATCGGAACCAAACCTTTTAAACCAAAATCAAAACCGGAGATAACCAAAATTGAACCTAAATCATAATCAGAACCAGAATCGAAGGTTCCAAGAACCGGAACCAAGCTTTTGCCTAAGGTTAATGTTCTGGTTCCCATGAACCTATAATCGGAATCGTCACCAGGGTTACAGTAACTTGTGAAAAAGTTGACAGTTGCGTCAAAATCATTTATGGAGCTTCTCAAATCTAGAAATGGAGGAACTAACTCCAAAGTAGATAAAGACAATAAAGCAAAATGGTAGAGTTTTAGAGTGAAATTTTAATTGGATTAAGGCCGGTTTGATTTAAGGTAGCGGTGAACAGCTAAGTTGTACAGTGATAACAGTTAACGGTTATAAATTTTTATAGAGTGTTTGATAATTTAACGATTGAAATTCATAATATATTGTAAATTGATAAATAAGTATGATAAATTTTAATTATATGTAATTAATAATTTTAATGTTAAACATAAAATATGTTAATAAAAAATAAATACACATTTTAATTTAATTTATATTTAATTATGTGAATACATATATGTATTAAATTATTTAAAAATCAATATAAAGATGTATATATTTTTTAATCAATAGTAAAGTATTTTCTTAATTATTTAAAATAATGTCATTTAAAAAAAACTAACTTTTGAATTAAAAAACTATAAATTTTAGCTTTTAAGATAAAAATTAGTTTTTAATTATAAAGTTCAATAGCTAACAATTAAAAATATAATTATTATTTTTTTTACCAAACGCTCCGTGTTAGTTAGTTGAGTACTCTGACTTTTAGAAATTAGGGCTACATTAATATTGTTTTTGGAGTAGGTGGAGGATTTTTTATTTATTATTATTATTATTATTATTTTAATTGTCAAGTTTTAGTTACACCGTTACATGTAACCACAATAGCAAGTTATTAAAAAATCTATCTAGTCATATGATACAATTATTATGAACATTTTAATCCATTCTTTTAATTGAAAAAATAAATAAAGTTAATGGTGGAATTGTAAAAGTTCATTGAAATTTAAGTATTTGATGGAATTGTGAAATTCATTGAAATTTAAGTATTTTTACATTATTCAGTTTTTATTTATTATTTTTTTAATAGTAACATTGAATTTATTTCTTTGTACCTTGACCAATAAAAGAGTAAATTTGAAATTTACTGTGGTCTTGGATCTAGCAGACTAGCACCCAAACTTTTACTCTGTCCCTCAACATTTTCACCAAAAAAAATACTTTACTTTTATTGAATTTGATTTTATGACAAAAAAAAAAAAAAATTATATTTGATATATTATAATTTTTATGATTTTAGATATTTCAGTCAAATTTTATTTTTTTATTTCAATTTGATTTAATTTTGTCTTTTATAATTTGTTTATTTTACTCAATTTTATATCAAATTGACTAATATTCACCCTTTTTTTAACTGACTAAATTAATTACATGTGCAATATTTTATATTTTTTTTGGAAATTTCTGTATTTTTGACATTTGGAACGCTTTGAAAAATTAGTCAATGGAATTTTTTTTCAAAGAAAAATAACGTCTCTTTTTAAAATGGAAAGTTATTTTTCAGATTTTAACAAATTTATTATAATGAAAGAAAAATATATAAATACAAATATATTAATCCGCCAATTATCGATACTTACTATCGTCAACCACCGATGATCATTGTCAGATGCCGCCAACCACCGACAGCCACCATCGATTACCGGCAACTACTAAATTTATTATTTATATATATATATTTTCATATTTAATAATAACATTTTAAAAGTATGAAATTCTTATAAGTTTAAATATGTTTATAGTTTTACAAATTGAAAATTTTAATATTCTTTAATTAATTTTTAATATTGTGATCAAACAATAAAAAATTAATTATTTATAAAATATTTTTATTAAAAAATATTTTTTAAAGATAAATTATTTTCCGCAAAATAAATATAACCTTAAGAAAGTTTGGAAATAGCATTATGTATTTATGAAAACCTGAAATTTAGAAATATTAGGTAAGCTGACATTATATTTGGGAAGTAATTTTATACTTTACTTAAAAATATTTTGTATTTTTGTCAGTAAAATCACCTAAAACCCACCCTGATACTCTCTTTACCTTAAATATACTTACACGTCTTTAAAAGAAAATCTGAATCATTAATTTCTCACAAAGATACAAATATTTTGTATGTAAATTGAGATATGGTATTTATCATTTGGTAATATGAGGAAATCTGACAGTTCATATCATTTATTATTATTATTATAAAATACTATAATCTCCTCTACTCATATGAATTTTATAACTTTTTTTTTTTTAAGATACCAATTTTATAACATTGATGATAAGATGAAATTACTTTAAAAATGAGTGTTAGGTTTAAAATTCATTGACATTGTATACTCCTTTCATTTTTAAATAAAATATATGTCGTTTAAATTTTTAACACATGAATTAAGAAAATTATTAAATTATTATAATTCTAAAATAAAAAGACTAAAATATCATTTTTTTTATTTTGATGTAGAAAAAAAATAATTAATGCAAATATTTAGTGGAATAATAAAAAAAAAAGTAAAATTGAAAAAAAAATAATAAATACCTTTTTGAAATTTTAAAATAATAAATATTTTAAAACAAAAAATTTAAAACGATAAATATTTTAGAACGAATAGGTTTTTATATTCTGAACTATATTATATATATGGTAATTTTTTTTAATTAACAGTATATATATATGGTAATTTAAAATCTATATATGGAAGGAACAAACTTCAAGAAAAAGAAAAAGAGAATCCATATATGGCATTTTTTTTAGTGCATTCTTTTAAAATTTGTCAATGTAATAAATAATAAAAACTTTTTTGAGGAAATAATAATAAGAACTTAGTAATTGGATATATACCTCAATGCATGAAATCATAAGTTTAAATCATGGTAATTTATTTCCCTTAAAAATTTTCGATATTTAAAAAAAAAAAACCTATGCAACTAGTTATTTTTTTTTTTATTCATGGGAGTATCCAATGGACCGTAAGCTACACAATAGAGAGTAGTTATCATTTTACACTCGGCGAAACAATCCATTTAATTAATTTTTTTATATGTGACTAATATTTTTTTATCAGTGAAAAAAATTACCCAAAGTTACCTTTGTCAAAATCTAATTTAAATAATTGTTATACTTTTTTTTTACCATATGTCAAGTAATAAAGTTTATATGAAGTAATCTCGTTATTTTTTTTTTTCACATCATTGTATTTCTATAAATTCCAATTTAAATTTATAAAGACCAATAAATATAATATATTTTTATTATTTTTTCAATTGGATCATACATAATAATTTTGGCTCATATATATATTTTTATATTAATATTCAAAATTATAAAAATATAATATTTAAATTTAATAAAATATTTTAAAAAATATAAATTAAATAAAAAATAAATATGACCAAAATCCGTACAAAGCTTGGTTCACAATTAGTTACATCTAGTAATTATATATCAATATGAAAGAAAATTTCAGTTATTAATTTCTCAAAATAAATATAATGTGGTTATGATAGATATTAATATAAATTTCAGTTATTAATTTCTAGATAAATAAACATTTATCACGTGATTATGATAAACAAGTAATATAATTTAATATTGTAATATAATCCATCTTTATATATATATATATATATATATATATATATGGTATTCGTGGATGGCGAATTATACTTCGCCACGTCAAAAAAGATTTATAATTTCAGATTTACTAAATGATTTCTCAATTAGCTTTAATTTGATATATAGTCACAAATACAACTAAAATTATAATCATTCACAAATGAATCCATTTGTTTGAACCATAAAATTTCCTCAGTAGTCAATTCTTCTTTTTTTGTCGATTTTTTTTTTCTCCAAAGATTTATTGAGCTTGAATAGTTGGATCTAAACTCCGAAAAGGAAAAATAAATCTGCTTGACCAGGTATGAAATTTCATATTCGATTGTTGAATTTTTTTTTTCTTTAGCTTATTTATAGCTTTATTGATTTAAAGTCTTAATTTATTAATCTATTAGATTTGAAATCACAATTATTAATCTAGATAAAAATATATTCGATCGGCGTCAGAATAACGAAAAATGTTTGTCGTTTCAATTTTTATTTATCGATCTTATTATTGTACTTATTATTAAAACCATATAACTAATTTTATTTAATGTTATATTCAATACATTATTTTATACAAATTTTTTTTTCACACTTTTTTTGGGATATGATTACAAATATTTTTGCAATTTTTTTTAATCATTTCCTCTTTTATATAAATATATTATTTTATTTATTTTGTTGAGAATGAAGAATACTAGTACGGACAATTTGAATCTTTAAATTGTCAATGAGGTTTCCTTCAAGGCAGTGAGTGTTCTGTCCCTTACAATTAAACTTCTTGTCACCTATATTCTCTACCAATTTCCTTCTGATTTTGTCTACATTATAATATATAAACTACTTGGTTTGACCTAATTTCAGCCTTCTAAGAAGTTTCCATTCTAAATTTTGCATCCTCAATTTTTGAGCTACCAAATCCTATATGTATATATAAAGTCAAAAATGACAAAAAGAAACACAAATAAATTAAAATAAAAGTTATGATATATTTTATTTTATTGATTGGAAATATATATTCAAATTTGGGATTATATTGTTGAAATTGGTGGCTATGTAGGTCTCCATTAATTGATAGTTGGGATCATTACATGAATTATACAAATAGCTTTTTTTTTTTTCCCTTTTCCTAAAAAAATTATCTTTTGTTTAATAATCTATATCATCATTTTGCATGACTCAATTACTTAAAATTTTCAAACTTAAACTCCATTTATTTCAAAAAAATAATTTATCTTTAAAAAATATTTAAAAAAAAAACACATTTTCTACTAAACACATTTTCTTTTATTTGATTATCATATTAAAAGTTAATTAAAAAGCATTAAAAAATATTTAAACATATAAAAATTTTATATTTTAAAATTTTATTATTAAATATGAGAAAAAATACATAAAGATAATAAATTGTGGTGGTTGCCAGCGGCCAGTGGTAGTCTAATGATGACCATTGGTGGTCAGTAAATTAATAAATGTATATTTGTACATTTTCTTTTCATTATGATGAGTCTGTTAAAATTTAAAAAATAACTTCCTATTTTCCTTAAAAATGGTTTTATTTTTCATTAACCAAAAAAATATTTTTCATTAATTAATTTTCTGAAACGTTATAAATATCAGAAAATATAAAAAATGTTTTCTTAAAAATATTTTTTGCAAAACAAAAGGAGTCTTAATTTCTAATAAAGGTTTCAAACAATTACACTATTGTTGTCATCAATCTATAACAGTCCGTTTGGTTCACGGATTCGTAATTTTTAAAATTAATTTAAATTCCAGGCTTAGTTAAACCATAGGATTACTTATCTTAAACCTTATTTGCTTCAAAAATCTTAATTTATAATATTAAGTAATTCTACTTTTATAATCCTATGTTTGGTATGATAGATTAATAAATGGAATAAAAAATTAAGCTATTTTTAGAAATAAAGTGTCATAAATGATGAGATTAGTAATCCCACTAGATAAGGCTTACAAAAGACATGGGGGTTAGGTTTTAGATAACATTTATCTCATGAGTTAGTTAACATTTGAGATTATTAAGCCCAACCTGAATCATAGGTACCAAACATAATGTTATTTACTAATACTATAGCTTAGTTAATCAATCATGTGTACCAAACGGACTGTAAGTGTATAGAACGTGAGCAAGTAATAATAGTGTGTGAGTAGAGTGTCGATTTTACATGGAAGATGTTAACAAGTACCAAAATTATGATTTACTCTATTATTTAGATAATCAAATTAAGAATTGTGATTTAAAAAATTATATTATCTTATCTTGTTGGAATTACTGATTAAATCTCCCTAAATTAGATGATGTTCTCTCTCAAGATACAATACATATATTTATGTTAATATTATGTCTACTCTTGTAATTACAAGTAATTAACACAAACTCACATTAAGTTTTATTTTTTAACAATCACAAATAAGTATTTTTGTTTCTAAATAACACATACCCTAGGTCAATTATCTCAATGAATTAGTATTATACTTTCATTATCGATACTTTACACAATACCTCTAATTCATGCAATTAATAGTCAGTTAATCACAAACTTTATAGACAAATTAAGAGATTACATATAAATTATAGAGAAAGAAATTTAACTACTCATAATAATGAAAGAATAAACAACTAACTCAATAACTAAATTAAAAGAAAACATCATGACAATTTATTATGGAATCAAAGATTAAAATAGATAACAAAGTTAGAGAAGAAAACTTTTGAACAATTTTGATCAAGGGGAGCTCCAAGTCTTCAATCTTAAGATCCTCTCTTGCCAAACTTCTAAGAAAATATAAAAATCTCTAAAGAAACTTTACAAAGAATTTGAGGTAGAAAACCTTGATACCTAACTCAAAGAAATCTAATCTATATAGACACGCAAAACTTAGGTTTAGAAGTCCTTATAAACTTAAGAAATTTAAAGTATAAAAATACCCTTCAAGTTGTGTACAAATAGGTCAAAGTTTCGCGGTAGAAAATAAAAATTGCAAAACTATCAGGTGGAGCACGGTTGTGCATCTTTGTCCTGCACGACCGTGCATCTTTGGTTGCACTATTTTCGCATCTGATTTCTTCCGAATATTTTTCGATTGAACTCCAAATTTTCAAATTACTTGAAATTGCCTAAAAACCTTTCAAAGAAAATAAGAAAACTTGAAACAAATTATAAAAACAAAAGAAAAATAAAATATTAGATGGATTAATCTTAACAATTGCTCTTAATATTAAAAATATAATTCAAGCTCATCAACTATTAGATTAAATTCTTCCGTTAAATGTTATGTTGGGGACGGAAAATTCAATTCCTTGAAATTTTCAGTGCAATTAAAGATATACAAATTTTGGTTTGGATTGTAATTCTGTGATTGAATATTTAAATATTTGCATGATACTATAAAAAAATCAAATCTTAATAAGTCTCTTTCGTTTTGAATAATTTTTTTTTCACGCATGCCACTGAATAATCAGAGCATATTCCTCTAATCAATCACAACCATCTTAGTTTAGTGGTGCTAATAGAGGCTATTTTGTATCATTTATATTTATGATCTTTTGTTTTTGTTTTTCAGTACTAAAACTTGTATCTTGAAAAATGGATTAAGAGTTTATTATGTATTGAATTTAAACCAGCTTTTTAAAATTGTATTTTGATTTTTTATTTAATTTATTAAAATTGTATTTTATTATTTTTAATAAATTATGATTTGGAAAAAGTTTAAAATATATAATTTTTTCAAAATTATGATTTGCCTAAATTCTTGAAACACAATATTTATCAAAAGTTATACAATCACAATGTCTGCACAATGCCAAACAAACATTGGCCAAAAAAAAAAAAAAAAAAAAAAAAAAAATCACTTTCTATAATTTTCTCTTATCATGACAATTTTTTTTTTCTTTTCAAATATCAAATAACAAAAATAAATATATTTTAACTATTTTTTAATAACTGAAAAATAAAAACTAAACAACAACATCAAACCAACATCATAATTATTTTTCAGACAATTGAGGAAGACGTTAAATTTAGCCAGCCGTCCCTCTTTTTATATGTTACTATTTATTTTATATAAATTAATTATGATTCCATTTTATGATTATATGATATCAAGAGTTAACTTTCAAACATATTATTAAATCAAATAATTGATTAATAAGCAATTAGATAATATAATTCTCTCTCGTCTTATATGGACTTAATAATTTAGTTTAGCCATAGTAAAACAAATTAATAGCCAATTATAAAATCTAATTACCTTGACTTTTCATAGAGTTAATAATTTAGCTTAGCCATAGTAAAAACAAACTTAGTTTAGGCATAGATCATACACACACATATATATATATATAGGCTTTCCTTTCCTATATCATATTCATATGTAAACACAAGCCCAGCTTTGGCAAAAAAAAAAAAAAAAAAAAAAAAAAAAAAAAAAAAAAGGCAGCCCAGCCTAAGCCCAATAGCTTACTACAAATTTAGCCATAGAATAGTCCCTCTCTTCACAGTTAAATAATAATAATAATAATATTTTTTTTGAATATAATAATAAGGGGAAATACATTAACATTTATTTTAAATGGTTTTGAGATTTTTTTCGTAATATTTTAGTACTCTGTGTTTATTACCGTTAAATACTTTACTGTCAATCCACTAACACAATTTATTTTTGTTGACGTGATAAATTTTTATTATAAATTTTTTTAAAAGAAAAATAGAGTAAATTATCATGTGATTTATTTTCGTAATACTTTAGTATTTTGTGAATTCTACGAAAATAATTTTTTATTATAAATTTTTTGATAAATCAACAAAAACAAACAGCGTTAATTGATTAATAATGGTATATCTACAATGTCAAATACAAAATATTAAAATGTCATGAAAAAAACTTAACCCCTATTTAAAATAAACATTAAACTACCAAGTAGTTTACAGTAATTTTCCCTAATGATAATATAGCTTTTTGAGTCAGAATGGCGACAAAGGAATTTTTTTTTTTTTTTTTCTTTTTCTTATGTTCACATGTAATTATTAATTAGAAAGGTTAATTAATTAGTGGACATAGAAGGAAATAGTGACAGAGTAGATGGCAGAATCTGTAAAAAGGAAGATGCCGCCGTTGTTGAAAAGGAAAATACAGTGATGATGTTCCAACAGAACCCGTTAGTCGCCGTAGTGCCAACCGACTGTTCTCGTGTAGTCACTTGATCTTCTTCTTGTTCTGATAACTGCCTGTCTCTCTCTCTCTCTCTTAATTAAATATTAAAATATATTTTTAGATTTATCTGAAAAATATTTAATTTAAAAGAAATTAATTTGAAAAATATAAAAAGTTATTACACTATCTCACTAGATAATCTTATATCTAATACATGAATTTATCTGAATTTATAACATCGCCACATGACTAACTTCTGCATACTTGTTAATTTTGAAGTTTAATGCAATAATTCATATGTTGAATCATTAATAAAGTAATAAAAAACATATAAGAATTCTTTTTATTTTTTATTTTTATTTGTCTACTATTTGAATTGGAAATCGTAATCTTTTAGCTTTAAAAACCACTTCAGTATATATAATAATATCTTTATTTTTAATAAGCCACCAAAGATTTTATCCATAAAGAGAAATGACATACATATAGTAGTTTTCTATATAAATTTAGAGTCTGATACAAATTTAGAGTCAATACACATCGTATTACAATTACCATTACGATATAATAAAAAGTATTATTATTTATTATTATAGCAAAAATTTTTATCAGTTTAGTGAGAATTATTAAATAATGGGATGTACTATATATTCTAGTTGTGTAATTTTAGCACATTTAATATATATATATATATATATATATATATATATATATATATATATATATATGAAATGGAGATCTAGATTCTCCAAATGAACATTTTTATATATTATTAATATTCTTTTATAAGCAAAGTAAAACATTCTTTATATAAATAATTTGATTTGGTGAGAAAAACAGATCTTTTTTCCAACATGTAATAATGTTATTATAATTTTAAAAATGATTCTAATATATAAAAGTTTTTCAAATGTTAATAACCTTTCCTATATATTTAAAAAAAAAAAAACAATATTTAATCCCAAATAGTGGGTTCATGCATGGTACCCCATGTATATATTTACATATAGAGTAATGTTTAAATAGAAAACTGATATTTTAACCTAAGTATAAAAAGGTAAAATCATGTAAGAGTGTTATCAAAATTAAATTTTTATCGATATTAATTGTTTTTTTCTTTCTAATACTGAAAAAGGAATTTTTGAATAGATAGACAAAGCAATGGTTGGAGTTATGAGCCAACCTTTGCTTATCAAAGAGTTATTATGATATGACCTGTCTTGTAAGTTACATTTTTATGTCATGTAACTTACATATAAGACTTTACATCAAAGAAATTAATTTACTTATTTGACATTTCTTTATATAATACCTCTTTAGTCAAACACCATCATCTGTGATATATCTTTTCAATGTATGCATATATATATTAAGGATAACGTTATTGTCAGAACTCTTTTTATTAAAGCCAGAGTAATAACTTTTTAAAAAATTTAAACTGATAAAATTGTCCTTGATCTGATAAAAATTAATTTTTATTTTTTATTTATAACTATCCTTATCTATTCCCATTAAAATTAGAGCAAATAAAATGCAATTGAATGAGCGCACATATGTATATTAATCTAATCATAACACTAGCCAAAAGATTTTATTGACAAGAATAAATCAAAATTACTATGATTGGATGAAATTTAAGGGGCAAAAATCTCAACAATTTTCTAGAGATTACATAATAGGCAAAACCAAAGCTATCAAATGAAATACAATAAAAAAGAAATTACTGCATCATAGATCATCATCCTTTTCTTGTTTTTTCCCCCCTAGCAAAATCTAGTTTAAATAGTTTCTTCTCTATGTCCAAATCAAGATTTTGCTTAAATTTAGCATTTAAGGTTGTAAATCAAGAAAATAAAATGTATCCAGTAAATAGTATAAAAAAACTGCAAATGGGTATAACTTCAAAATGTGGGAATAAGCACAGTGAAATTTTGTACAATAAGAGAGTTGAAAAAAAAAAAAAAAAAAGAGTTGTAAGCACAGTGAAATTTTGTTCAAACTGAACTCGTGATGGATGTTGTTTTGGAACAGGATAAGGCAATTTGTTGTTTTGGAAGAGGAGAACGCTTGTTTTGGATTAGAAAAGGTAATGATAAAAATAAATAAATAAATAAAATAAAAATTAGAATTAGTTAAATAAGGATAATTTTGACGATTTAAATTTTTTGAAAAGTTATTGCTCTGTCTCTAAAAAAAAAAAGAGCTCTGGCAATAATGCCACCCATATATTTATTTATATTTATATTTAATTATGAACATTTGCTTTTGTTGTTTTAATTATAATTTAAGTGTATATATGTTTTAATTATTTTTCTAATTGATGTCTAATTATATTAATTTATATAGTGTTTGGAGTCCTATAGCACAGAAAACAGTGCAAAAAACATATTTATAATATTATATATATAAATACATAAATATATATATTTTTATATGTATAAATACTCGTCTTCTATTGAAATTAAAAAAATATTTTGTCTCTATTAGGAAGCAGAATGTCTTTATTGAAGTTGCAATGAGATTCGAGGAATATATTATATCTTCTTAAAATATGTTCTATAAGTATTAATGTGCATCACTTACACATACTGTACGATACAAATAGTGTGTTAAAAAATTGATAATTAATTAGTGTATTATAAATTTGATTTTGCTTAGCAAATGTCTTTAGACGGTCTCTGTGTTTACGTGTTCTTTATATATTAATGTTAATATAAAGAGATTTTATATAATAATAAAAGAAAATAGTTAAGCCAGTATACTGATTTTTCTTCAACAGTTAAAATCTCGACCTCTTTCTTATATAACGAGATAAATATTCGGATTATTGAATTGCTAATTAGATAAATTAATATACAAATCAATATCATCCACCCACAAAATTAATAATTATTATTACAAGGTCAGCAAATTATCAGCATGATCAATGAAAGTGAAGTGCATGGTTATGGTTAAGCTGTCGCTATTATAAAAGAATGACAAGTGTGATACAAATAGCTATACCTTCTTATTTGAGGAAAAATAAATTAGCTGGCTATAACGAATGAAAATTGTCAATATAGAGGAAATTAAAATTAGGATAAAACTGTCTTAATCATAATTAACTTCAAAATCCCACATAAAAAGCACACATTTCACTTTATTATATATACACATTCATCATCTTCTTGACTATGTGAGTCTTATAATTCACTTTGTATATATATATATATATATATATACCATATTTGCTTTTTGAATTTTGACACCCCATATATATTTTTTCTTTATTAAATTTAATAGTCAAACTATCAATGAATTTTTTATTCAGTAATACTAAAATGTTTTTTCATAATTAAAAAATTTCAAATTTGAATTTAAATTACAGTTAAATTTACGGAAAATAAAAAAATTCTAATGGTCAAATTTTACTTGTGCCTTTATAGGAATAACAAGAATGTGAAATTAGAGAGTAATAAATGAATAATAATATAAATATAAGTTAATATAAAGTCTCTATAAGAGCCTAAAATTAGTGTGAGATTGTTTATATATACCCAGAAGTTGGATTAGGTCTTTTCTTAGGTTTTGATTGTGATTTTTTATTTTTTTATGAAATGACTTAAATGTCCTTATATTTTTATATTTTATGTTTTATATTTAAAATATATTAATTATATATAATAAGATTAACTATAGTTTGATGTGACTGCCAGACCCCCATTGCATGTAACCGAACCAACCAGATAGGGAAGAATAATAAAGGGTGTTGCTGACCCATTTTTGCCCTTTGCATGTCAGTGAACCCCAAGTACTAGTGTTAAACAACATCCACCGTAGACACTAAGTACCCAGTCTTCATATTATTGTTGGTGAAATTATAATTTGAATTAATAAGTTACTATGTATATATTCTTTATCTAGAAGGGTCAATAGAGAGTATAGACTCTCCCAACAAAGACTTATATATATATATAAGTTTTTCAATAAAACAAAAATTAAGGCTTGCAATACCATAAATATTTATTAAAATTTTGAAAGTGGATTTTGGTTTAAAAATAGATTAGGAGTATTGTTTTCGTTCTTAATTAAACCATTCATAACTCGGAAGTGTTACCAAAAATTAAAAGTTGAAATTTGCGAAATTGATTAGTATAAATATATATATTTAGGTTTTGAAATTCATTAGAAAAGTATTTTAAATTTTGACGCAATAGATATAGTGTATGATGAACGCAATATTCTCTGTAGAAATGTAAGATAACAATATAGTAGTATTATTATTATTTTTTGTTTAAGAAAAGAAATTAATATTATTTTGGGGGTTACATGTTTTAAGAAATTAAAAAAAATATATATATATAAAAATAATTTTACAGTGAGGTCCACACTGAGAGGGAGTGATGAAGGAAAGTTTGTCTGGGAGTGAAAAAGAAGATACGAAATGAGAGAGAGAGAGAGAAGGTGTGTAGCTGTTCATGCTACCCTCACGCACCATACCCATGTCGTTATGCGACTATGGATTGGGTCCACCGACTCGTAGGCCTTACCCTTCTCTCTCTCTCATCTCTCAATGAATTCCTTTCATTTTTACAAATATTATGAAAATATCAGTTAAGATAGAAAAAAGCAAATAATTTTTTTTTTTTTTTAAATTTTTTTATGTGTATGTGTGAGCATATTTGCATGACACCAAATCAAAAGAAGAAGCATAGTAACCTCACTTGTTCAAAATCTGGCATTTAAAACAAAGGGAAATAGTAGTTTAGAGAGAGAGAGAGAGAGAGAGATGAGGAATCTAAATGCTTCATGGGGTTTAGAGTAGTGTTTGCTATCCTCTTCTTTCTTAATAATCTCTCTTTTTTTCTTTATTTAAAAAAAAAAAAAGAAAAAAATTTCATCCCCTTTTTGTATCTTCTCTATAGCTATATCCTCTCTTAAAAAGATAAATTTTTTTCCTTTTTAGGGTTCTCATTTAATCAGTTTCCAAAAGCTTTTCGATTGTGTTTTGTTGGCTTTTTGAGTTACAAGATTTAAAGAAAGAACTTAAATTGCATGTGGGGCTATAGCTAGCTGCTTTCCTGATTATAAATTTATTTGCAAGGAGAAGGAATTGAAGGACTAATTATAAGAGCTTGTACAAGTCAAGAATTACAAGAAGAAGAAAGAGAATTAGTGTTTGGTTTTTTAAGATGGCTGCTTCTTCTTCATCGGTTCCTTTCTTTGGAATTAGAGATGAAGATCATCAAAACCAGATGAAACAACAGCATTCCTCAACACCAACTTCATCTTCAGCTCCACCTCCGCCGCCTCAGAAGAAAAAGAGAAACCAACCAGGAACACCAAGCAAGTATCAACAATTTTATCTAAGATCTACTAATTAATTAACATAAATAAAAGAAATTATTTCAAGTTAATGAATTTTCAATAAATTCATCATCTCTTTAATTCATTTTCTTCCAATTATGATTTCTTTTAAATTTGTATTAAAAACCCCATTAAAGGAAAATCAATGGGATTTTTAATACAAATTTTACATACACACCCATGTAAATTAAATTTTGGGTGGAATTGACATGGGGGTGTATGTATATATATATATATATATATATATATAAAAGAAAATCCTTTTGTCTACCCCCATGAATTTCATCCATCCTAATTAATTTTTTTTTTAATTTTTTTTTTGGGTTTATAGAATTTTCTAATAATTTTTTGTTTGGCATTTTTCATTAACAGATCCAGACGCAGAGGTGATAGCACTATCTCCCAAGACCCTAATGGCAACAAACAGGTTCATATGTGAGGTATGCAACAAAGGGTTTCAAAGGGAGCAAAACTTGCAACTTCACAGAAGAGGACATAACCTACCTTGGAAGCTTAAGCAGAAGACTACAAAAGAAGTGAAGAGGAAAGTTTATTTATGCCCTGAGCCCACATGCGTTCACCATGACCCTTCTAGGGCTCTTGGTGACCTTACTGGTATCAAAAAACACTATTCAAGAAAACATGGT